>JAQQSO010001288.1:0-15493 GCA_028658305.1 Pachyuromys duprasi
CTCTGGTAATATTAAATTGTTTTCTTAAGCTGTTACTATTTTGATGATGTAACTCATGAGAATTTTGAGCCAATTCTTGTTGAGTTAATCCAATTAAGCGCGTGGCTTGATCTGCCAGATCATTCCCTAAGGTCAGGGGCCCAGGAAGGCCTGAATGGGCCCTAAAATGCCCCACATAACAGGGCTGTACACGGCTCCAAATACTTTGTTGAATCTCTCTAAATAGATTTTGTATTTGTTTATTAGCTGTATTAACATATGTTACAGTCTCTAGGACTTGTAAGGCTTTAACTATATAATGGCTATCTGTGTACAAGTTAAAAGAGGTAGAAGCCATATTTTTAAAGACTGCAGCAACAGCTCGTAATTCAGTGACCTCCCCTAAAAATGATCTGACCCCGTTTTAAGTTTACTTGGGCAGGTATTAATGGCTGAGTTATGCCTTGTCCAGGTTTTTCTAATCCGGAATTTGGTAATTGTCCTTGATTACCTACATTACTAGGGCTATAAAGATACACTCCCATGTTACTCATTACATCTCTACCCCACAGATTAACAGGAAGGCCAGGACTTGGAACCACCAGGAGAGATGAACTGTATCTAAGAGATGACTAAAAGCAAGTATAATGGGTGAAATCTGAATGGTAGGGAATTACGTGGGCTTGGAGGTTTTAGAAGAAATAACTATTGCCCAGCATTGTGCTCTAGGTTAATTAAATAAATCCTAGTCTCTCTGTGGTGATTTGGGTATGTAGCTGGTTTAGGAATAAACACTGCTTAACTAATAATAAATATTAATAATCGACAACAAATGGTGTACCAACGCATGGCAGAATTTACAGTAATCTAGCAAGAACTTAGATAGAAAGTTAAAGTTGAGCGGTTTTTTAGTTTTCTTCCTTAAAAACAAAGCAAACACAGTTCCTAAACTAGGAGCTCACAGATTCCAGATTAGACAGATGCCTTGTAGAATCGTAAGGCCTCCATAGCAGGCTGCAGAAAAACAAAAATTGATACATACAAACACAAGAGAGGAGGTTTCTTTAGGTAGAGAAAAAAATGGCTCTTTGAGGAAGCTTCTCAAAGCCAGACTTTGCTACCAAGGCAAAAAGCAAAATCTCTTTGAGAAAGTGGTTCTTGCTGGCTGCACAAGCAAACTTTGGGACCCCAATAACTTCCCACAGAGAAGATGAGGTCAGGATCCAGTGAGTGAGGCAGAAAAAATACCTCTCCCTGGAAGCAGGAGCCAAAGACAGACTGAAATGCCTCAAGCATCTGAACTGGTAAGAACTGGAAGGGAAGCTGGGTCTCAGCCAGTAAAGTCCTTATGGAGAGGTTTCAAGATTAAAAAAGATAATTTTGTATGTTGAAAATGGAGGAAGACACAACGACGCAGTGCTTCTGGATACCATTTAAGTTACTCTTAGCACACAAATAATTTTTTCAATGACAATTTCAATTTTATATATCCTCTTTGGGAAAAATCAGGTTAAGACAGACTTAGAGAAAGAAGAGACTGAGAAAATAGATGCTAAATTAAAGGCCATAGAACAGAGGTTGGGGGAATCTTTGAACCAAAATAGAGAGTCTGCAGAGCAATCCAATCTGATATTTACAACAACACCAAAAGAGGTGGTTCCAGATGAGAAAAGTCCACAGAGGCTTGAAGATACTGCAAAATGGCAGTCCACTGAAATGCTGAAGAGAATATCTTCCGCTATAGGCCAAGTTGGTTAGACTCGATATTGTATGTGTATTCTTAAGGTTGGATTACTAGATGAAGCTCTATATGCTAAAGTAGAAATGCAGATCCTGTTTAGTGTTGTCTTGGAACAAGGTCATATAGTGGCTGGTATGCTGCATTTTACAGAGTTTGGAGAACTTAAATACATGGACCATGGCATAGATTCATATTCAAAATTCCAGTGGGCTTTTGCCTTAAATTCTGGAGTGCATGATCCTAAGGTTACACATTTGTTAGAGATGATGAATATTTTGGAGATGCCCTTGCAAATTGGGGCTGATGGTGCTTCAGCACATATATCCACTAGACATTATGACATGAAACCTGTTACAGATATAACTTATAATCCTATAGGTCAAACCCAGCAATACAGAAGATACTATAGGGAAAACTCCAACACCAGGAGGCTAATCACACCCAGGAAAACACAGGATATAAATACCCCACAAGAGCAAAACCAAAAAACGGGAGGCACACACACCACCACCACCAAAATAACAGGAATTAACAACCACTGGTCGTTACTATCTCTCAACATCAATGACCTCAGACCTCAACTCCCCAATAAAAAGACACAGGCCAGAATTGATACATAAACAGGACCCATCATTCTGCTGCATACCAGAAACATACCTCAGCAACAATGATAGACATTACCTCAGAATAAAGGAGTGGAAAAAGGTTTTCTAAGCAAATGGACACAACAAACAAGCTAGAGTAGCTATTCTAATACCTAATAAAACAGACTTTCAACCAAAATTAATCAAAAAAGATGGAGAAGGGTACTACATACTCATAAAAAAATCGACCAACATTATTTCTCAATTCTAAACATATTTGCCCCAAATACAAGGGCACACACATTTGTAAAAATAACATTTACTAAAGCTTAAATCCCATATCGAAACCCAAACATTAATAGTAGGAAACTTCAATACTTCAATACCTCTGTCATCAATGGACAGATCATCAAGAGAGAAACTATACAGAAAAATAACAAAACTAACCTATGCTATGAGTCAAATGGACCTAACAGAAATCTACAGAACATTCCATCCAAACACAAAAGAATACACCTTCTTCCCAGCATTTCATGGAATCTTCTCCAAAACTGTCCACATACTCAGACAAAAAGCAGGCCTCAACAAATACAAGAAAACTGAAGCAACACTTTCTATTCTATCACACCACCATGGATTTAAGCTAAACTTCAACCACAACAGGGGGGAAAAACCAGAATGCCTACAAACTCATGGAAACCAAACAACTCTCTATTAAATGACCACTAGGTCCAGGAGATAATAAGGGAAGAAATTGAAGACTTTCTAGAATTCAATGAAAATGAAGCACAACATACCCAAACCTATGGGACACGATGAAAGCAGTGCTAAGAGGAAAGTTCATAGCATTAAGTGCCTTCATAAAGAAAGTGGAGAGAACTCATACTAGCAATTTAACGGCTCACCTGAAAGCCTTAGGATAAAAAGAAGCACACACACTTAAGAGGCACAGACAGTTGAAAATAATAAAACTCAGGGATGAAATCAATAACACAGAAACAAGGAGAACAATACAGAGAATCAACAAAACCAAGAGTTGGTGTTTTGAGAAAATCAACAAGATAGACAAACCCTTAGCCAAACTAATTAAAAGACAGGGGGAGAGTATACAAATTAATACAATCAGAAATGAAAAGGGGAATATAACAGAGACCAAGGAAATCCAAAGAATCATTAGATGGTACTTCAAAAACCTGTGTGCCACAAAACTGAAAACCTCAATGAAATGGATGAATTTCTTGATAGATACCACTTATCAAAGTTAAATCAAGATCAAGTTAACAATTTAAATAAACCTATAACTCTTAAGAAAACAGAAGCAGTAATCAAATGCCTCACAACCAAAAAGAGCCCTGGGCCAAATGGATTCAGCACATAATTCTACCAGACTTTCAAAGAAGAACTAAATCCAATACTCCCCAGACTACTCCAGAAAATAGAAACAGAAGAAACATTGCCAATCTCATTCTATGAGGCCACAGTTTCCTTGATACCTAAACCACACAAAGACCCAACAAAGAACGAATTTCAAACAAATCTCTCTTATGAACACTGATGTAAAAAATATTCAATAAAATACTTGCAAACTACTCTAGGAACACATCAAAGCTATCATCCACCATGATCAAGTAGACTTCATCCCAGGAATGGAAGGATGATTCAACATAGAAAAATACATCAACATAATTCACCATATGAACAAACTGAAATTTTAAAAACAACATGGTCATCTCATTAGATGCTGAAAGGCCTTTGCCAAAATCCAACACCTCTTCATGTAAGTCTTGGAGAAATTAGGGATACAAGGCCCATACCTAAACACAATAAATGCAATATACAGCAATAAAATAGCCAATATCAAGTTAAATGGAGAGAAACAAAGTGATCCCATTAAAATCAGGGACAAGAGAAGGCCGGCTGCTCTCTCCATATCTCTTCAATATAGTACTTAAGGTTCTAGCTAGAGCAATAAGATAAGTAAAGGAGATCAATGGAATACAAACTGGAAGAGAGGAAGTCAAAGTATCACTATTCATAGATGATATGATATACATATCTATACATATCTATATGTCAATATCTATAGATATCTATATATAAGATTCTACTAAAGAACTGCTATGGCTGATAAACACCTTCAGCAAAGTGTCTGAATACAAAATTGACTCAAAAAAAGTCAGCAACCCTCCTTTATACAAGCAACCAAAGGGCTGAGAAAGAAATTAGTGAAACGACAGTCTTCACAATAGCCACAAATAATATAAAATATCTTGGTGTGACTCTAACCAGGCAAGTGAAATAACTGTATGACAAGAACTTCAAGTCTTTGAAGAAAGAAATTGAAGAAGATTTTGGGAGATGGAAAGATCTCCCATGCTTGTGGATTTGTAGGATTAACATAATAAAAATGGCCATCCTACCAAATGCCACCTACAAATTCATTACAATTCTCATCAAAATTCCAACACAATTCTTTACAGACCTGGAAAGAGCAACAATTAACTTCATATGGAAAAATAAAAGACCCAGGATCACAAAAATGGTTTCTAAAATAAAACGACTTCTGGTGGTATCAACATCCCTGATTTCATACTACAGCAACAGTAATAAAAATTGCTACTGGCACAGAAGCAGACATTTTGATCAATAGAATCGAACTGAAGATCCAGAAATAAGCCCAGGCACTTAATTTTTGACAAAGAAGCCAAAACCATACAATGGAAAACAAGAGCACATCTTCAACAAATGGTGCTGGTCTAACTGGATGTCTGCATGTAGAAAAATGCAAATAGACCTGTATTCATCTCCCTGCACAAAACTCAAGTCCAAGTAGATCAAAGACATTGACATCAATCCAGAGACTCTAAATCTATTAGAAGAGAAAGTGGGGGAAAGTCTGGAACTCATTGGTATAGGGGACAACTTCCTGAACAGAATACCAACAGCACAGGCTCTGAGAGCAACAATTAAATGGTATCTCATGAAACTGAGAAGCTTCTGTAAGTCAAAGGACACTGTCAATAGAGCAAAACAGCACATTCAGATTTGGAAAAGATCTTCACCAACCCTACATCAGACAGAGGCCTAATATACAAAATATACAAAGAACTTAAGAAATTAAACACCAACAAATCAAATAATCCAATTTAAAAAATGGGGTACAGGGCTAAACTGAGAATACACAACAGAGGAATATCGAATGCCTGATAAGTATTTAAAGAAATGATCAATGTCCTTAGTCATCAGAGAAATGAAAACCAAAATGACTCTCAAAGATTCCCTCTTACACCCATCAGACTGGCTATCATCAAAAACACATGCAGGGGAGGATGTAGTTAAGGGGGACATTCCTCCATTGCTGATGGGAGTGCAAACGTGCACAACTTCTCTGCGAATCATTCTGGCTCTTTCTCAGAAAACTGGGAACAGCTCTACCTCAAGACCCAGCTATACAACTCATGAGCATATACCCAAAAGGTGATCCATCAAACAACAAAAACATTTATTCAACTGTTTTAGCTGTAGGCGTTACTTTTTAAAACAATTTTCTTTACATTTCTTTATCTTTTCTCTCTACTCCACCCCAATCCCTTTCAAACCCCAACACCAGGTGGGAGAAAAGATTAGTAGGAGAGGGGGCACAGTTCTTTCTTAGCTGCTTCCTGCTGATTAATAGGGTCATTGGGTTCCTTGGAGCCAGTCTAACCCTCCTTGCAGGAGATCTTCAACTTCTTGTTTCACAACAGCAACCTGGAGCAGCAAGGGGGAAGCAGAAGTAACCTTGTTCTTTCCACTCACTCCACTCTCTAGGCTCTGGCATTTATTCTCTCTCCAGAATCCTCAGATTCAAACTATCTGCAGCCAGCAAAGATCGCTTCTCAGAGCCTGCGTGAGACAAATAATCTGCTGCTGTGAACCATCCCATCAGTTCTGTGAACCATCCCAATCAGTCCCATATCCCACATTGGGACCAAACCAAAAACATGGTTATATTCACAACACATAGCAGCTTTATTCATAATAGCCAGAAACTGGAAACAACATAGATGTCCCTCAATCAAAGAATGGATGAAGAAATTGTGGAAGATTTACACAATGAAAACACTACTCAGCTATTTAAGAAAATCACTACTCAGCTATTTAAGAAAATCATAAAATCTGCAGGTAAATGAATGGAACTAGAAAGGTCATCCTGAGTGAGGTAACACAGACCCAGAAAGCCACACATAGTATATACTCACTTAAAAGCAGGTATTAGACCTATAGTACAGAATAACCATACTACAAACCACAGACCCAAAGAAGCTAAGTAACAAAGAGAACCCAAGTGAGGTTGCTGGAATGTCACTCAGAAGTGGAAATATAATTGACAGCAGAAGTGGATGGAGAGGGAACTTGGCAGGACGTGGAATGGGGAGGGAAACAAGGAAGGGAATCATGTATAGGGAGAACAGGGAGGAAGATGAAAGGGCTGGTAACAAGATGGGAAACTGAGTAAGGGGCACACTTTGACAAGCTGGAGGCCTACACCAGGATAGGCTCTTGAGAGGATATAGGTGTGACTCTACTGAGGCTCTTAACAGGGGCGGGGGGACATGGACACTGAAGTACCCACCTCCTAGCCAGGCAGGTCTAGTGGACGGAGGGGAACAACAAGCCACCCACAAAACCCTTGATCCAAAAATTACCCTGTCTACAAGAAGAGCAGGGATAGAGAGGGAACAGACACTGAGGGTATGTCCAACCATGACTGGCCCAACCTGAGACAAACCCCATGGCAGTCAGCCAGCCCCTGACACTATTAATGATGCTCTGCTATGCTTGCAGACAGGAACCTCACATGACTGTCCTCTGGAAGGCTCCACCAAGTAGTGTATTGACACAGATGCTAGGACTTGCAGCAAGCATGGGGCTGCATTCCAGCAGTCCTATGGAAATGTTGGGGGAAAGATGGAAGGGCCTGAAGGGGACAGGAACCCCACAAGAACACCAACAGAGACAACTAACCCAGACCCACAGGGCTTATAGAGACTAAGACATCAAGTATGGAGCATGCATGGCCTGGACCTAGGCCCCCTGCACACATGTAGCCAATGAGCAGCTTGGTCCTCATGTTGGTCGCCTGGCAAGTGGAGCAGAGGTGCCATTTCTAACATGGACTCTATTGCCTGTTGTTGGATCACTTCCACCTGGCAGGGCTCCCTTACCTGGCAGCCTTGCTCAGTCCTGGTGTGACTTGATGTGCTGGGGAAGGTTGGTACAGGGAAGGGAGTTTCTTTTTCTGGGAGAAAAGGGAGAAGAGAAAGGGAAAATAGAGGGAGGGGAAACTTGGAGGAGAGAAAGGAGAGGTACCCTTGGGGTATAAAGTAACTAAACTTAAAAAGATACCATTTTATTTTATTTATGTATTTTTTAATTTATTTATTCACTTTACATCCCAACTGTGGCCCCCTTTCTCCACTCCCCCTGGTCCCACCCTCCCTCCTTCTTTTTCCTATTTCCCCTCCCCTATTCCTCAGAAAAGGGAGCCTCTCTGCCTACCAACCCATCCCAGCACATCAAGTCACATCAGGAATGAGAGCATCCTCTTCCCTGTGGCCTGGCAAACCAGCTCCACCAGATGGAAGTGATCGAAATGCATATAAAGAGTCCACTATTCAGAGATAGTTCCCACTGCCCTTACTATGCCACCCACATGAAGCCTGTGCTGCCCATTGACTACATCTGTGTAGAGGGCCTAGGACCAGTCTATGCATGGTCCTTATTTAGTGCTTCAGTCTCCACAAGTCCCTTCTGGTCCTGGTTAGTTGGCTCTGTTGGTCTTTTTGTGGAGCTCCTGTTCCCTTCAGGTTCTTCTATTCTCCCCCCGCCCCCCAACACACACACTTTTCCACAAGACGCCCTATGCTTTGCCCAGTGTTTGGCTGTGAATCTCAGCATCTGCTTTGATCTGTTGCTAGGAGGAGCCTCTCAGAGGACAGCTATACTATGCTCCCATCCGAGAGTATAGCAGACTATTGTTAATAGTTTCAAAGGTTGGCTCTCTACCATGGGGTGAGTCTCAGGTTGGGTCAGCCATTGGTTGGGCGTTCCCTCAATCTCTGCTTTATCTTTATCCCTGCACATTTTGTAGGCAGGGTAAATTTTGGGTTGAAGTTTTTGTGGCTGGATTGGTGTTCCCCTCCCTCCACTAGGAGTCCTGTATAGTGAGAAGGTGACCTCTTCTAACTATGAATGCTGACGCTAGGGGTCTCAGCTAGAGTCACCTCCATATCCTCACAAAAGCCTACCCTGCAGGCTTGTCACAGAGATGCCCCCACATGTGGTCTCTCTTCTCTCTGCAGGCCTTCTATCCTCCCGCCCCCGCTCTCTCTAGGTCTGATCTCCACCCTCATTTATCTCAGCAACCCCTCTCCTACCTTGTTCCCTCTCTGCTTCCCTCCTGCTTCCAATGTCTATTCTATTTTCCCTTCAGAGTGAGAGTTAAGCATCCTCCCTTGGGTTCTCCTTATTTATCTTCTTTTGGTCTGTGAATTGTAGTATGGTTTTCCCCTATTACATGGCTAAACTCTGCTTAAAAGTGAGTGTATATACCATGTGTGTCTTTCTGGGTCTGGGTTACCTCACTCAGGTTTTTGTTTTGTTTTTTGAGAAAAGGTTTCTCTGTGTAGTCTTGACTGTTCGGGACTCACTTTGTAGAACAGGCTAGCCTTGAACTCAGAGATCCACCTGCCTCTGCCTCCACAGGTGGTGGAATTACAAGTGTGTGCCGCTGTGCCCAGCCCGGAGGGGGGAAAAATCTTAAAGGACTAACCATGGCAGAATGAAAAGGTGCAGTCACTTTCACATACTGCTGGTGAGAATGAAATAGGGAGCAAACACATCATTTGGCATTTTCTAAACTGTTCTTAAAGTATTCATCTATGACTCTTGTGTTACAATTTGAGTTATTAACACAAGATGATTAAAATGCATAGCCATATAAAAACTGACATATTCATAACAGCTTTACCTGTAATGTGTAAAATCTATAAAGAACTTTTCTAAATAAATTAATGAATCAACAAAGATTCATTTTGATCCATACAAAACAGTACTCAGCAACAATGACAACTTTTCACATAAGCATCATTATTGAATCTTGAAATAATTATACAACCTATATAAACATACACATAAGCATACCTGTTATGATGACAATAATTTTAACTTTCTAAATGATGTAAACTAATCTGTTGTTCAGAAAAAGCAGGGTCTGAAGAGATGGTTCAGCAGTTAACAACTCTCATTAGACATTCTTCCAGAAAACCTGGGTTCATTTCCTAGTACCCACATGGTGGCCCACAAGTCTCTGTAGCTCCCGTCTCAGGTGGAGCTTCCACAGACACTTGGCAGGCATGTGGTGCACTAACGTGAATGGAGGAAAAACACCCATACACATACACATAAACAAAACTACCGGCTGCCAGGAGAAGTAGGAAGTATAAGATAATAAACAGGCATGTCATAAATATACAGACAACAGGTGAACTCATTTTTATAACTATAAAGATATCAAGATTTTACCAAACTGGGGTTTTGGTTTTGAGATAGAGTCATGCCGTGTTGCCCACACAAACTCCTAGTTCATGGATTCCTTCCTGGAAGCTGGAAGTACAAGCACATGCCATAGCGCCATGGCTTGTGCTTTGTATGTATCAATCATACAAATGATACATAAATTAAGCTACAAATAGCAGCCCAAAACAACATATCTAGATACCCCACTGCTCCCAAATTTTTTTTACAACCTAATATGGATTCCACCATCTTTCTTCTCAGAACCTGAGAGGTGCAGCCTTGCCCCACTGGCGGCCAACCTTGGTAAGTAATTACAAGTTTGTCAGAATTATGCAACTAAATAACAAGTAAATCACAAGTTTGTCAGAATTATACCCCACCCCACACAATCGTCTTCCCCCTCTAGTTTCCTTTCTGTACAGCTTTTGTCCATGGCAGAGCAGAGAGAATACACAAATCTACAAAAAATACCTCACTATTTTTTTTTCTCACAGAAAAACCCCACAGTAACAGAAAATAGCTATAAAGATCTTGATAATTTGTTTACTCAAACAAAATCACTGGAACATCTATGGGTGAACTTTGAATAGAAGCATGTTTCAAGTTCAGAGAGATGGCTAACAGGCAAAAGTTGTTGCCAAAGCCTGATGACCTGAATACAATCTCTGGAATCTACATGATGGAATAAAATCATCTCTGAAAACTGCCTTCTGAACTCTACAAAAGTGCTATTGCACACGTTCACCAACCCACATATATGTGCAGTAAAGAAATGCAAGATTATCTTGGTATCCATTAACTCAGTTCCTTTCCCAATCACAAACTGCTGCCCTATTCAACACATTATAGCAAATGTCTCCAATGTAAGGCCTGCAGAGGAGACTACCCTCAACAAAGCTAGGAATTATGTGACATCCCAGTGGAAAAGTGAATCTACTTGTTCATGTAGTACAGGAGTACCTGGGATTATCATAACTCTCCTCTTCGCCAAGACTTCTTACCTCATAGCACCTTCATTTAAGTCAAGAACACAATAATCTTACCTGTGAGGACAGAGGCATTTATGAAAATCAGCTGCTCCCTGTAGCTGTACCATACCTTCTGAAACACAGAAAGTGAAGATATCTATGAAAGTGGTCCATCTCTTCATACTGACATCATAGATCAGTTGATAGGCCACACCACAGAGTGAATAGAACTGTCAAGATTAAAGATATACAAAGAAACTACACTTTCAAGTCAGAGCAATGTGCAGTAAGCACTTTCCAAGTTGGTGAATTCAAGCCTGGAAATACTCATCATGAGCACAGTATGAAAACAAAACTTCCCCTGAACAAGGTAATCTTCCTTAGCAAAACTGAAAGTACAACTCAGACTACCCCTTCCTAATAAGTTACCTGCCCTAAAATAAAACGAGTGGTATGCAGAGAAGAATACAGAGGTTTGCATCTCTCTGAGGTACTCATCCTCACAATCACTGCACTGAAAAGGCATTTCTCCAGTGTGGACTCTTCTGTATCTAATGAGATTGAAGATTTGCCAAATTGATTTTCCACATTTATGGCATTCATAAGGCCTTTCTCTGGTTTAAATTCTTTAGTATCTAAACAGGCTAGAGTTTTGTCTGAAGAATTTTCCACACTGATCACACTGATAAGGGCTTTCTTCAGTGTGGATTCTGTGGGGTTGGATTTGTAGGTGAAGGATTTTCTACATTCCATACACTCATAAGGTACTGTGGTGTCTCTGCATTAAATTAGTTCAGATTTGTAGATAAAGGCTTTTCCACACTCAGCACATTTTTAGAGCCTTTCTTGAGGAGGAATTTGTTGTGTGTAGTAAGGTGGCACTTTCTGCTAAAGGCTTTCTTATGTTGGCTATGCTCATATGTCCCTTGTCCTATGTGAGTGTCCTGGTGCTGAGAAAGTTCGTACTTGCAGGAGAAGGCTTTCTCATACTTCCTACACTCATAAGTCCTTTTTTCAGAGGAAGCACTCGGCACTGAACAAGTATGTGTTTGTGGCTTGAATCTTTTTGGCATTCACTGTATTTAAAATGATTTTCTCTATTCCAAAGTGCTTCCCCGCATTTGCCGCTACTATGAGGCTGTTCGCTGCTACACATGACCTGCTGATGAAGACAGCCTGTGGAGACAAGGGCATTCTCCCCATCGCCACAGATGGATGGTTTTATAAACACATGGGATCCACAGCTTGACATGAATGAAGTCCTGTCAGTATCCCCTTCACAGGCCTTTTCTCCACTGTAACTCTTCTGGTCCTGGTTAATGTCTTCATTCAAACTGGTGTTTTCCACACCTGTTCTGCCCAATGTCTGTGTAAGGATGTGTGCTTAGAAACCCAACCTGGTGCAACAACGTCTTACAAAGATGGGACATGTTCCTCAAAGAGATGAGTCTCCTGAGTAAATGGACTTGTTCTACACATCACATGTTCTGCAGGCACATGGTCAGAAGTTACTTCGTCACTCCCATTCCAGGACAGGAACCTAAAATCAGAGAAAGACATGTTGAGACACTCAGGGAATGATTTTGGCATCAGTGGAGATGGAAAAGGAGAAGGAAAAGCCCAACAGAAAGTAGAAAGTTAGACACAAAAAGCAACAACACAGCTGGACTTAAATTACACTCATTTTCTATATTTGGAATCTACAGCAAGAGGATGAGGGCTTATTAAGTTTGAGGCTAGCCTGTGCTACATAGTCAAGAGCTTATTAAAAAATGGAGAGGCAGCAATGAAACCACTGGACTGTTCTAAGAACAAAAGAGCTGCAGACAAGCTAAGGGAGCTGCTTTCAGAAACAGAATAGGGTGACCACACTAGACAAGAAACACAAGGATGAGTGTGAGAAAGAACAAGTAGGGTCTTCAAGCAATTCCTCAGCCAAACAGCCTTCACCAGGACCTTTTCTACAATGAGCAAAAGTCCCCACATGAAGTAGCTAGTGATCCAAGGCTACTTAAAGCTATGTGAGTGCCTCACAATAGCTAGTGTATCAAAACTAAGAATGAAGCAGAGCATCAAGGTAACCAAGAGCCACAGGTGAAATCACAAGTTGGCAAAGTATTCCACATGGAGAAGCAAAGGTAGAAATGAGATACGGCTGACTAATTTACTAAAACATTGGATGGGCACTCTGCTGGTTCCTGACATGATGGGAACATGCCCTTCCCTGAGTGCCTATATACAGGACAGGTCTCCTCGAAGACAATCTTAACATGTTAACTCTATGAGGCAATCAAGACTTTCCCTGCAGCCTGAACTACAGGGACATTAAAAATGCAAATATAGTTTTAAAAAGAAATAGAAGAAGAGGAAAAAAATATGAGTGACCAACACTAACTGATAGCATCATCTAACCCTGGCCCTGACGTGTAGAGCTGCATGCCTTACTTCAATAGAATTGGCCTGCAATCCTCCACATCCTTCATACCATATACAACCAAACAAGAATTTGCAACCTTCATTACTTCATTAAGTGTGAGGGTCTTGATATCATCAGTTTGCATTTCCACCCCAAGTGCATAGACCCCTTTGTTCCACACACCTCTTCATCTTTGTTCACATACAACCAGAGCCACACACTAACAGCAGTTCCTTGGCCTACTCGTTTGTTACTCAGCACACAGGATAAAAAGAGTCCTTGGGAAATTCAAATGGGATCCAACACCCCCCCTCACTCAGAACCTCTCACAGACCCCACCACAATGCAGCTCTAATCCTGTTATAATGACATCCTACTATGATGTTATTCCTTGGTTTAACCTTAAGCATTTTAGTGCTTTTAATATATATGGTATGCATAGATGCATGTGCTTGAATGCCTGGCCATATGGAGCAGCACTATTACAAGATGTGGCCTTGATCTCCCGGAGCCCGCCAACAGAACAGAATGGGCTTCTGAGTCGGGAGTGAGGATTGAAATTAATAATGTACACTGCACATATTATGTTCCCGAGAGGCTTCTGGCCACATGCTCGTGGCTCCAATGAGCCCTATAGCGTCAATACACTCTTTACCCGAAAAGCCACGAGGCCAGTCAGCCTTGTTTATTTATACAAACAGTTTACACAATGGGTTAATTTTGACAAGGAACTGAGACAGAGTTGAGATTTCAAACAAGCTCTCCCACCTGCTGTCACTAAACAAAAGGCGAATGGACTTGCAAATCCTTCCCTGTCTCCAAGGGAAGGCCTGGAAAAAAACCTGTCTTCCTGTGCTAAGACTTGCATTTCAAACAGCCGCCAAACCAGCTTTGACCCGGCCCACGACAATTCCCCCTTTTATATTTATTAAAAAAGATATGTATAAGACCATAACTTATGAGTTATGGAGCAGAAGATTGTGCCTGTCTTAGGTTGTTCTCCCAACGGAATATCCATAGCCATAATTTGGCATATGATTTTTATCATTTATGCCCGCTGGACCGAATAATCCCTGGAGAAATCTTACCCGTCTTTGGCTACCCAACCTCTGCTAGGGAAGGAATGCGGGAGGGTCAGTGTCAAATGCAGATCAGCTCAGCTTAAACATTCTAAAAGGCTTCCAGGCACTTCTATTGTTATTAATAGGAACTTATCTCCCATCGCAAGCCAAGTCCAAAATAACACGCCTTAAGAGTGACTTAACACAAAACTCCTCGTGTAAATATGAAGTCTGAAAAGACATTTACAGTAACCAATGCAAAATTCTGTCAGAACAGTTTGAAAGCTTACAAATACAGTGTTAGTTTACAATGCAGGCAGGGAACATTAACATTTCCAAATAACAGAGCAAAAGGAGAATTTACATAGGCAGTTACAGAACTTCCCAAGGATTTCTGGAGTAAGTTTGTTTTGGTTTGTTGAGAACCAGAGTGAAAACAAAGTTTTAAAGTCAGTCTTTCCTTTTATTCTTCCTGTTTTTGTTGAGAATTGTCCCTATTATCGGAGAAATCAAGTCCAGTCCTTTGGATAAGAGGTTTATCTCTTTGCATGACGCCTTCTCCCAGGAACAGAATGAGACAAAAAAGTGAGTCCCACAGCTTTGTAGACGTTCATTCTCAGTCAGGACGGAATTTACACTTCTTTGTTTTGCTTTTAGGGGACAGCTTCTGCAAACTGCACCAGCCTTTCCAGCACCTGGCTCCTTTTGCATCCTGTGGAAAAAACACAAAACGTACCCCTTTCCCCCAAATTAATATCTGTCAAATTATTTTTTAAAGTTAGGGGGCCCAGGAAGACCTGAATGGGCTCTAATATGCCCCACATAACAGGGCTGTACACGGCTCCAAATACTTTGTTGAATCTCTCTAAATAGATCTTGTATTTGTTTATTAGCCATATTAACATATGTTACAGTCTCTAGGAGTTGTAAGGCTTTAACTATGTAATGGCTATCAGTGTACAAGTTAAAATAGGTAGAAGCCATATTTTTAAAGACTGCAGCAACAGCTCGTAATTCTACAATTTGAGCTGAGGCTGGCAAAGTTTGTAAAACAAAAGTTTGTCCTTCTAGTATGTACACAGCTTTTCCATTTGAAGATCCATCTGTGAATACAGTTGGAACTTTAGGTAATGGCTTCTGTTTAATTATTTTAGGAAATACAAAAGCATGTTCATTAGCAAACT
>JAQQSO010001290.1:0-15351 GCA_028658305.1 Pachyuromys duprasi
AAAAAAATTGTCCTTCAATGTGTTTGAAAGATTTTTGGTATATGCTAAATGTTAATGTTCCCCTTCTCTAGGTTAATCATCATTGAATATTTCATCAGAAAGTACATCTAAAACCACATTTAATACTTGTTTTGAAGTTTTGTCAGGGCGATGAGATTCGGATGAAAACACCAAACTAAAGCTGTCAGCATAGGCTTCTCTTGATTTCCCTTATGGGAGCGCCTCTCTCTGTTTCTGTGATGGCTATATTGTCTGCTCTCTGCTCTCACACTCTCATTAGGCAATACTCTGCTCTTCCAGGGAGTCTGTGCCTTAAATCAGAGCTTCCACTTTCTGGAGCTGTGCTCACGTAGGATTCCACAAGGAGAATGAGGCTGTCAGAAGGGAACATTGACTCAAGAATTCAAAACTTTCCAGGTACAGTGAGAATGTAAATGAAGTAGAACAGACATAGGTGGGGGTCAATGGTAGTGAAGCATTACTTAATCTCCAGGTCACCTTGGAATCACCAAGGGCATAGCTGGGCTGTAACAGCAAATTGCTTCTAGATAAAAATCTTTTTTACTAGAATACTTGACTGCAAGAGTTTCGCTGTTTTCTCAGAGCCACCTTTTGTCTCTCTTCCAGTTTCCATGACAACTATTCAAATTGTTATCTGAACTCCTGGGTGAAACTTATGTAACTCACTAGTGAGAGTGCTAGTATCTTTCAGATTCTGCCCAGAGCAACACAAAACCCAGCAGATAAATTATTGGTGAATAAAGGAAGACTTACTGTACAAGTAAAAGGCTTCACCAGAGCTTTCTTTAAATATTTTACTTCTCTAATGAAATTGAAATAATTCAATTAACTTATAAAAGACTTTCAGAAAAATATCCCTATTTAGCTTTAATTAATTCTTGTCATGTAGTTATTAGCACAGTGGTAATGTTTTGAAATGCTGTTAAAATTGAACGAAAGTCATCCAAGACCTTTCAATGTTTATTATCTTTCAGGGTGAGAAATTTTAAGGAAATACTCCAAAATGAGCATTCTACAAAGTAAAAGATAATAGCAATGAAAGTGATATACAAAAATTATTAATATTTATATAGTATTTCGCAATTAAATGGTATCTTTAGATGCAATGATTTTGCTTGTTGCTATAGAGATAGACACAAAGGCCAATAATCCGAGTAACTAGAAGGTAAATAATAGGGAACATAAAAAGAGATCTCTAGAAGTTAGAAAGATGAAAACAGTTAATTAACAACCCCTCACTTTTATATGCCATTAAAAACAAACCCTTGAAAATACAATCAAAGATGTGCAAATATAAGCAAAAAAAAAAAAAAAAAGAAAAAAAATTCGTCTTAGGCCAAGTACTGGGTTGGGGAGATGATAAATTCGTTGGTAGAATGGACGCTTCACAAGTATGAGGACATGAATTCTAGCCCTAGAACCCTGGGGAAAAGCAAAGCGTAGCAAAGCACATCTGTAATCTCAGTACTGGGAGTGTGGTAGAAGGCATTTGTGGCAGATACAGACAAATCTCTTGCTCTCTCTGACCAGTCCATCTAGCTGAATTATTGAGACAGCAAGAAATTGAGAAAGATGCTTACCTCCACTTTGCATGTTCACAGGCATGTGCACCCCTACCCCCTACACACATACTTTCACATATAACACACACTTAGACCTCTGCTCTCCAACCCACACACAGAAAAACACAAATGAGATTTCACCTTTATTTAAAAGTTATCAATTTGAGCTAGGTATTTAACCCAGTTGGTAGAGCGCTTGCCTAGGATGAGGCTCTAATTGGATAATCATGAACTTCATAAAACTTGGCATTAAGACACATGCCTGTAATCCCAGCACTGAGAAAGGAGACTTTAGAAGAACAAATGTTCAAGGTCTTCCTCCTATATATTACAAAAAAGAAAAGATTAATGTTGATTTTTGGAAAATACTTAGCTAAAATTACTGACCATGTCTTTCCAAAAAGTTGAGAAAGTGGATATGAGAAAAAAAAAGTATGTTTAGTTTTGTTTTTATTAGATACTGATGTCTCTGTTGTGGAAAAAAGAAGAGATTGGAGATTCTTGGTCCTGGATATCAAATGGGTGACAGGGCCTATCTTCCAAGATTGTAAGTGTTGTGCCAGATTCACAAGACCCCAAAAGACCACCAGCAGTCGAGTCTGTTGCAAAACACATGAAGATCTTTTTATTATAAGCTATAGCTTGGGCTTGTACACACTCACCACCATATCAGTTGAGAGCAAAGAGACCTGTGCTCAAGTTAGGTGGTTGATATAAAGAGTCCAGTCTCTCCGAGAGCGCCCAAAGCAGGGGGATTCCTGCCTGGCAAGTGTCTATTGGTCAACAAACAAAAGGCGATGTTGCATTTTGAATTGATTGACTATAGGAAGACCCCCAAACCATTAATGATCTGGCTTCCATTGTTTGGCTGTCCTAACGGAGAGGGGCAGGTTTCCTAGCAATTGTATCTCTAGTAGGCAGGAAAGAGTACAGTATGGTTGGTTCTTCTCAGCAGATGGCTGGACATGTCTCTACCTGTCTGGCCTTTGTTCAGGCTTGTGCTTCAAACTTTAAATTAATAGCCAAAAATACAAATTTTTCCTTCTTTGTTCTCTCATGAGCACTTAGCAGGGGTTAAGGAAAAGCCAAATTAACTGCTTCCCACCATTGCTGTGTTAGGAAGTTGTTTCTACATTGGAAAGGAGCATGACCCAGGTGATGTGAAGGTTCTCCTTGGAAGCTCTCACAATACATTTCTAACCATGGTTCATAAAACACTGGAAGTCATCTTGAAGGCAGAAATCACATAACATTTCAATAATTTGAGAAGACAAGTTAAAGACAATGAGACTTAAATCAGACTTTAATCATATAGATTCTTCATAATTGAATGAATGGTGATAAATATTTAAGGAGGAATGTATGTAGGTTTCATAGTTCATTGTTATGCTGTGTGTGGGTTTCAGGCTTAGCTAGCATTTCTTTCCCGAACTTCTAGCCTTTTCCAAAATTTTATTTATTTTTTCACTTTACATCCTGAACTCAGGCCCTTCCTCTTTTCCTCCTCCTCTCCTTCCAGTCCCACCCTTCCACTCCCTTTCTCCCCTCCGTTTCTCAGAAAAGGGAAGACTCCACCACCAACAATCCACCCTGGCACATCCAGTCACATCAGGACTAAGTCCACCCTCTTCCTCTGAGGGCAGACAAGGTAGCGCAGCTACAGGAAAGTGATTCAAATGAAGACAGCAAAGTCCATGTCAGAGACAGTCTCTGGTCCCCTTGCTAGGAGACCCACATAAAGAACAAAGTGTGTGTGTGTCAGGGGACGCACGGGAAGGGGTCAGGGGCTAGGTCTAGACCATGCATGATCTTTGGTTAGTGCTTCAATCTTTGCAAGTCCCCATGGGCATAGGTTAGTTGACTCTGTTGGTCTTCTTCTGAAGTTCTTGTCCCTTGGGGATCCCTCTGTTCCCATTCTCCCCTACCCCCCTATTCTTCCACAATACTCCCCAAGTTCTGCCTAATGTTTGGCTGTGGGTCTCAGCATATGTTTCAGTCTGCTGCTGCTGGGAAGAGCCTTTCAGGAGATAGTTAATGCTAGGCTCCTGTCTGCAAAGATATGCTGAATATCATATTAATAGTGTCAGGGGTTGGCTGTTTCTCTAGCTGGGCCATTCCTTCAATCTCTTCTCCATCTTTATCCCTGCACATCTTCTTGGTAGGGTAAATTCTGGGTCCAAGGTTTGAGAGAGTGTGGCTAAATAAGCCTGATCAATTCCAGATGGGCTTCATTTTCTTGCTAGACAGAACAGGCCTGAGAGTTGCAGAAAAAACAAAACAAAACAAAACAAAACAAAACAGAAAAAAGACAACCAATCAAAGACAGCTAAGACATCTGGCCTGGGGAAGATAAGGTTGCTTAACTACTGGTTTGAAAAGCACCTAAGTACTGACCAGAGTCACATTGCCTCTATGGATACCAGCCAATCCTAATCGAGGTTACGAAGCCACAGTAGGAATTCCCCTTTCTGGCTTTAAAAGGGACCTTCAAGCTCTCCTAGGGGGGGCTGCCATGTTGTAAAGGTAGCCTCAGCATGCTGGACTTTTGTAGAATAAATGTCCTTTGTTGCTTCCATGCTATTTAAGTCTGGGGTCATTCTTTCAATGTATTAAGGACCTTAACAGGTTTGTGGGTGATTTGGTGTTCTCCTCCCTCCTCTGGAAGTCCTAACTGGCTAGGAGATGGCCACTTCAGTCTCCATGTCCTCAGCTGCTAGGAATCTCAGCTGGTCACCCTACCCTGTCTACACATCTTCAACTTGTCCTAGGGATGCCCTCCCTCAGTTTCCCTTCTCTCTCCCAATTCTCTCACCTCTCTCACTAACCCACTCACCACATCTGCTCCCCACTCTCATTCTCCTCCTCAAACCCTCTCCCACCCAGTTCCCTCTTTTCATCCACTTCTGATGTCTTCTCAACAGAGGAATCTTTAATGGCTGAGAAGCACTTAAAGAAATGTTCAATGTCCTTGGCCATCAGGGAAATGGAAATCAAAACAACTGAGATTCTATCATGTCCATGAGAATGGTGAACATAAAAAACTCAAGTGACAGCACATGCTAGCTAGGATGTGGAGGAAGGGGAACACTCCTCCATCACTGATGGGAATGCAAACTTTTACAACCTCTTTGGAAATCAAGCTGGGACTTTCTCAGAAAATTAGAAATAGTTCTACATCAAGATCCAGCTATACCGCTCCTGGGCACAAATCCAACAGATATTCCCCACGTTTCCATCTTGACAACAACAAGCACGAAATTCAACCTCTTGCTGGTTGGTCATAGGACTCCAAAGATTCATCCTTCAGTTTGAAAAAGAAAGTTATTGTTTTCATGTTAGTTTAGCATAACTGTGGAATTAACATAAAAACAATATGTAATTTTCTCTTGAATCAAGGAGGCCATAAAAAAAAAAATACTATTTGAAGTTCAACCAAAGTAATTTAAACCATCTAAAACTGTCATATATCTAACAGTATTTGGATGAGAAAGAAACTTTTGTAATTTTGGAAAAAAGCAATACAGTTTTTTGGATAATCTAAGTGGTGTTAATACTGTCTTGAGACAGAAAATATATGATTTGTTGCCAAAATAAAATAAATAAATGACATGCAAGAACAGAATAGAAATAGTTAAATGGATTTGTTGAGAAACTCAAAAATAATTCCCACTCCAAAACTCAGCTCTTTGTGCTTCACACTCTTTCCTTCCTGTTGGCTTCTAGTACTATCAAGTTGCTATAAAGTTGCCTTGTGAATAAGTAGTGAAATTTAATAATCACAATTTTATCACATATATATATATATATATATATATATATAATTATGTTAGAGAAAGAAAGACAGAAAAAATTTTGATAGTTTTTGTGTATTCTGTGTGGTTCAGATTTTATTCCTAGGAAGTTTTCCTTCTTTTCTTTTCCTTTTTTAAATTAATATTTCTTTTTATTTTAAATTTTTATATTCCTTATTCTTAGTCTTTAAAATAGATATTTAGTATTTCCTGACCTCAAGCTGAAAGTGCTCTTATGTTTACATGCCACTTCTGTAAAAACCTTATGCTAAAAGCAATTAAAGATATTTAGAAATTTACTATGATATAAACTTAGTAGAAAACCAGTTTCATTAATTCACAAACATGTTTATTTCTGTAGAAACACATTTTTTAAAGTTTTATTTCTTTGTCTTTGTTTTTTAAATTTTTTAAAGTGTGAGGAAGGGGCATGAGGGTGGGAATGGGAGAGGTAGAAAGGGGATGGGATCAGGCTGTAAAGTGATCAAATAAAAAATTAAAAAGAGGAGAAAAGAAGAAACAAGGAGAAAATAATACAGCATGGAATAGCAAATAATTTAACACCTGTCAGTATAGCCATTATATCAAATTGGCCAATATCACTACGGTAAAGAAACATGATTGGGTATATCTTATCCTTTTTTAACATGTGTGTAGTGTAGTAACTGTTAGGACCAATTCATGAATGATGAGGTACACAGCAGATCTTATATGAAAGAGGTATATTAGATGGAGATGGAGAAAAAGAAAGAAGGAGACATGATAGGGGAAAAGAGGGGGTGCCCCGACAGAGAAACAGAAGAGGGCAGGAGCCAAGAACAAGAGGCAGCAAGAGACAAAGTAGTGGGTTGATTCTTTTGAGGAGAATCATAACCACACATGATGACATCATAGGTTGCTAGGTAACCCAGAAGTAGGTGCCTAAATACTAACAGTCACAACTGGTAAATTTTTGAAAATATTGCAGAATATTGCATTTATTAAAACTTTCAACAAAAGTTTTGATATGTCCTTGCTTCATTTTTATAGTGTAGAAAATGTTTTACTCTTAAAAATACCCCCCCAAATAGTTCCCTACTGTTGACAGCATCGAATCAAGCAAATTGTCTTTAATTTCTATGAACTATTTTTGAAAGTAGGAGTTCTGTTTCCTAAATGATTATTTTATTGTATATTTGTTATATAATCCGTTAATAAATTAACTGTTTATGTCAAAATACATTATTTCATCTTATTTTTTAGTTTTCAAACTTGTGAAGCATATATTGTCTTGAATATGCTTCTTTGTGTTTTATTTTCTAATCTGTTTAAAAGTCTAAGTTCACAATTGATTTAATTTCATACTAGTATTATCTAATTTCTCATATGTGATATGTAAGATTGATGAAGTCTAGTATCAGATTAAACAGTTAGGGTAAAGACAGTGGTTTTAGATAATCTTCTAGTTCTTAAAATATTTTGAAAGTGTAAATACAATCCTACTTTTTGTTTGCATTATATACAAATTTTTTATCAGTTTTTTTTCCGGAAGAATTGGTGCCGATTTGCATACATGTAATTCGCGCAGTCACAATTATTTCAGGAATGAAGACACAACACAGTTTGTAATAGCTGTGAAGGGATAGGAGTTGACTGAAGGCCCTAGAATTAAGGCTCTTAATTTCCACTAAAAGACACAAAAAGAGATGACCTCTTTCTTTCATCGTCTTGAGTCCATATTCATGATCCTCAAACACCTTATTCATATCCTCCTAGGGAGAAAAAACAAAAAAACACCCCAAAAGAGAAAGATTCAACTTCAGTACAACAATATTAAATCTAAATTAAACTAAAACTTAGATTACGTCAAATCTACCATTCAACTTTTAGGATAGACCAAAAAAAAAAAAAAAGTCTTTTTGTTTGCAATGCATGGTGTGCACACCTTTAATTCCAGCACTAGGAAGGCAGAGGCAAGCAGATCTCTGTATATTCGAGGCCAGCCTGGTCCACAAACCAGTGCAGAATAGCCAAGGCCACACAGAGAAACTCTGTCTCAAAAAAAAAAAAAAGAAACAAACGAACAAACAACAGCAATAATAAATAAATTCATTTTTTAAACATTTTGAAACGGGTTTTTCCATACTTGATTCCTGCTTGTTTTATTTCCATTAACACATTTTCTATATGTCTTTCAGGTTCACCCTTTACTTCTCCCTCTGCTTTTTTGTGGTAGAGTTTATACATGACTATTTATTCAAAAAATGTATAGTCAGAAGCTGGTCAGAAAGGAATCTTCTTGGAAATGTGTAATGCCCAAAATCAACCTGTATGCCCCACCTGCCCAGGAACCTAGTAGCTTCCTGGAATGCTGGGAGTTGTAGTTCTTTGAAAATAAAGTCTCATGTAAAGTGTGGCCTGCAAGTTTGTCCCTTTAAACGCCTGCAACACTTGTCGCAGTCCTATTCCAGCTGGGAAATTCCAGGGAATGGTCCTGAAGAAAGCCCATCTTTTGGTCATTATTTGACCCGGCTCGCAGGTCAGTCAAAGGAGACCTTAAGAGAGGGGGTGAGAATGGGTGGGACAAGAGACTCGAAGAATGAAGACCAAGACAGGCTGTCTGATCAAGGTCTCGGGTTATTATTTTTTAGTATATCCTTTATATAGGCAGGCCGAAAGGAATGTAATTGCCTTTAGCAGGGTTACTAAGTGACTAGGAATCACAGGATGACCCACCAGAGGAGTCACAAGATGTGCTAATAATGGTGTATCACAGAACGACCCAACAAATGAGTCCCAAGGTGTGTTAATAACGATTGTTTGGACAGTTCCTCAGAAGTGTTTCTCAGGAAGCCCCAAGGGGGGAGGGAGGTTTAAGGTGTTTCAGGAAGATGACCTTATCACAAGCCCCAGGTCAGCCAGGAATGCACTATTGTATCCAAGCAGTAGGCCATTGAGCCAGGTCAGGCCAGATGCCAAGAATTCTGGGGGCTGCAAGGTGTCAGAAGGCCACCCACAATTATTTAATATTCAATAAAGCTTGCTTTAAATTTGGCCCAAAATGGTGGAATTGTTTGTTGTTGTTGTTGTTTTGTTTTGTTTTTGTTTTTTTCTCCAACAAATCGCAGGAAATAAACAAATGAACAAAAGAAGCAGCATTTTTTGCCTCCCTTACTAACAGTACAGAAACAGTATCTGCAAATTCTACTTCAGTGTCTTGTCGACTTTTCAGCTGACCTGTGCAGATCCGTGTCTGATAGAGCTGGGATCTGAGGACTTGAAACAATGGGGCAAACTACAATCTAATGCTGTAGACAACTTACTTTAGCTTCAGTTTAGGAAGGTTGTTTGAGTTCAGAAAAGCATGATCAGCAAAAGCATGTAAACAAATAATAAATATTAAGAGAGCAGCACCTTCCCAGAACTTTCTCAGGACAGACGAATTGTTTAGTTTAGCATATACTATAGATTATATCTGGAAAGCAAGGCAACAGGCCATATCCAGGTTCAGGGCACACTGACCAGATTGGGTTCTGCACCTAAGTTCCGAGAATAAACATGTTTTATAAAATGAATGTAAATGTTTGTCACAGGGGGCACAAAGTCACATCCAAGAACAATCCAGGGAATAAAATGCGCCTGAGGTAGAAGACCCTCTGCCTCTTTTTCCTGGCCCCTCTCTCATAGTTCAAGAACTTGTTCACCGTGCATGATTCTTTTGACTGTGTTCCAACATATATCTTGAAGCTACAGGCTTTCCAGGCACTACCATCAGAGACAGTGATGGCATCCTAATCTCCACTGAGTATAATTGTCTCCCCGCAGATCCCAGTCCCCCAATTCCACATACCCACTCTCCCATTAGATCATTTGTAGCGCTATCCGTTTTGAAATGTGCATTTCTATCTAAATCTTTTCTGCTAAAATATTTACAGCCAGAGTTGCCGGGAGATTTGGTTGTAAGTAAGTGAAACCTACTCTGGCTGACTTATGCAGAATTATAATTTATTGGGAGAGCATATACAGTGCACAGTAGGAAAATTAGCACAGCAAAAGGAAAACACTCTATGGCTAAGTCTGCCTGACTTGATTTTTGCCCTTTGTAAGAGCCTAGCTTCAGGATCTGGAGAGGGGACATTTTGCTACTTTTCATAAAAGACATTGTCAAAATGGGAAATTAATATCTGCAGGAGTTCTCGATGTTTCCCATCTAAATTGTTCCCAACGCTGAGTTTTAGAAAAGACTTTGAAATGCCCATGATTTTCTTTCTCTTACGATGTTTCTCCGCCTAAATATCACTCACATCCCAGTTTTAGGCTTAGAGCTCACTCCTCTTGGAGACTTCTTTTCTACCTCATATCCAGATTAGATATTCTTCTATGTTCCTGTACCCAAAAAAAGTACTTACATTGTTAGTATTTTGTTTATAACTAAAAATTTTCCTTAAGTGAACAAATCTTATAGTTCTACCTTATTTTATACTTTGTATACAAATGATGCATAATATAAAGTAGATGCCCAATACACATGTACTGAAGAAAAAATTGTGAATATTTACTAATATTTCTTTTAAAAAATAACCTTGTAATTCATTGCCATCTTTTCTCCTCTTTTTATCTCCTTTGCTAAAGTAAGAGTTTTATTTCAATCAGTTGAAAAAGAATGATTTCGGAAGTACAAAAAGTGGATGTAGGTAGGGACCCTGTATTCTTTGATATACACCAATCTTTCTTCAATAATAGTTTCCTTTCTGTAATGACTCTTAGGTTTTCATTTTTCATGGAGCAGCAATGATGTGGGTTGGTTCTAGTTGATGTCTCCTTTCATTTCTGATGCTGTAATGAAATCCCTGGGTAAAGAACAATGTAGGGCAGACAGGTTCATTTGGCTTATAATTCTAGAATAGAGGCCATCCTGGTGAAAAAGTCATGGTAGCAGGAGCGTGAAGCAGCTCCTTACAACATTGCAATCACAGTGAAGAGCAGAGAGAAAAGAATCCATGCAGGCCTGCTTGCTTTCTCTTTCTTATAAAATTCAGGACCACTTGCAGAGAAAATCATGCCACCCATTGTGGGCCAAGTCTTTGCAAATCAATTAACCAAAATATCCCCCATAGAGATGCTTACAGGCCAACCCAGTGTAGACAATTCCTTTATTAAAACTCTCTGATAAGGTGATTCTAGATTTTATCAAGTTACAGTTAAAAACTAACCAGCATATGGGGGGGGGTACTTGATATTTTATTTAATGGTGCAGTCTTCATTCTTGTGGATTGGTGTTTCTTTCTTACATGCTGCTTAAGAGGTGCTATACTAAATGTGTGCAACTTCCCTTTAATTAGCTATTTTGGCACTAAAATGCCTTCTCTAATAAATTTATGAATAATGTCTTCTTTTTTATTTGTCAAATTCAAGTTGTAAATTCTCTTTAGAAAATGAATTGATAGTTTCAAAAACTAAAGACTACTATTTATAACTTTATAATTTTGAATGGAAGGCTCTAAGCCAATGGTTCCTAATCTTTCTGATGCTGTAAACTTTTAATATAATATCTCATATTGTAAAAATTATTTCAAAAGTGTAATTGTGTCACTGTCATAAAACAAAATGCAAATATGTGATATGTAAAATATCTGTTGTGCTATTCTAAAAGATGCATGACTCACAGGTTGAGAACTTCTGCTCTAAGTAAAAATTTATATTATGACTTAGCTAGCATTGAGTTAGCATGATTATATTAAGTTTTAGTATATACTCTAGAGTGATAACAGAAATGACAAAATCCAATCCCTGCTTTGAAGGCAAGTAGACACTGTTTTAGTTTTGGTTTCTATTGCTGTGAAGAGACATCATGGCCAGAGCAACTCTTATAAAAGGAAACCATTTAATTGGGGCTGGCTTATAGTTTCAGGGCGTTAATCTATTATCATCATAATGGGAAGCATTGTAGCATATGGCAGACATATAGGCTGGAGAAGGAGATAAGAGTTCTGCATCTTGATTGCAGGTTACAAAAGTGACTGTAAGCCACTCTGGGGGTAGTTTGCAACTATGAGACCTCAAAGCCTGCCTCCATAGTGACACACTTTCTCTAAGAAGGCATATACTCCAACAAAGCGATACCTTCTAACATTGCCACCCCCTAGGGGCCAACTATTCAAACACATGAATCTATGGGGGCCATACCTACTCAAACATCATAGGTACATATGTTAGTCATTCTAAACAAAACTACACACAAAACAGAGGCACCAATGGGGAGTTTCCCAAGAAAAGGAGAAAGCAGTCTGTGCCTTTGATACTCAAGAATGTCTGCTAAGAACAGGCAATTAAACCTGTCAGACCCGTATAGAAGCAAAAAACAAGTTAGGAAATACTGTTGGTTATGTATGGGAAGTTGGAAATCAGATGAATGATGACATCAATTCTGGGTTTTCTGATTGATTTCCATGCTAAACTGAAATTTTAGAAGATAGACTGTGGACACACAAACCCAAATCCATGTCTTCCCCTAGTGACAAAGGAGAAAACAGATAGTCTATGCCTTTGATACTCAAGAATGTCTGCTAAGAACAGGCAATTGAAGCACACACACACACATACAAATCTGCATGTCTTCCCCTAGTGACAGAGTGATCATCTGAAACATTGGTGAAAAATAGAGATCAATTTTCTCTTTCTGAAGAAATAACACCATCATTGTAAAGGCATTTACTCATGGACACCTATAGTATCTGCTATAATATTATCCTAAAATAATTCGGTAATTACAGATACTGCTTGCAAACCATCAGGCATCACAGTGATATATGAGTTTCCTCAGAAACCCGTTGGTCTTCCTCACAGGCTTCAGGTGCTTTATGCCTCCTTTCACGCAGCATTATGTGGTTTTTCTGTCTTTTGGTTGACCAGAGAGACTTCTTATTTTCTTCTATGTGGTTCTATTTTTTTTTTAAAGATTTATTTACTTATTATTATATAATGTGCTGCCTACATGTACACTTGGATGCCAGAAGAGGGCACTAGATATCATTATAGGTGGTTGTGAGCCAATATGTGGTTGCTGGGAATTGAACTCAGGACCTCTGGAAGAGCAGCCAGTACTCTTAACCTCTGAGCCATCTCTCCAGCCCATCAAGTGGTTCTTTACATAGGGAATTTCAGGATGGAGGAAAGGCTTCTCTCTGTACAAGTGAAAGACAAGTTGAGAGAGAATGAGATTCCAGGGCAGAGACGGAAGGCCTTTCAGAGCCTGATATCAGAAATGTTCTCTCTATTTTTGCTGTATTCTATTTGTTAGAAGTGATTCCACAAGTCTTTCCCACAGTCAAGGAAAGGAACATAAGAATGTGTGTACCAGGAAGCAGGAAGTTGGCAGCTATCTTGCAGGCTGCCTCCCCCAGGTTAGAAATAACTTTGAAGAGGAGGATGTCTAAGATGCTGGGACTGTGGATACAGGAAGTGGGCAAAAGTCTTCTCTGACTTACATAACAACTATGTGATGGGCATGTGGCAACAGGGCCCTAGCCTGGATATGTAATTGCACTTAAACAGTTCTTTAAAAGGATGTGATTCATTTTAAACACTCAAATCAGTGCTTTTCAATAGCAAATACAAAAAGAAACTATGATATTAAATACATTTGAAGTTCCTAGTTTTTAGAAAGATGAAGATAGATATTCTATTGCAACTAAGAAATTGGATTATGCAATACTTAAAAACAGAAAAAATATCATGATTACTAAAATTTAATCATTTGTAGGATTTCAGATAACTGAACTAAAATGCTTAATCAATGAATGAATGAATACATCTTGCTCATTTGTCTTTACCATGTATTATGTAGGAATTTTATCCTAGACATTGGCTATCTGGGGAAGGTTACTCTTTGAAAGAAAACCAATCTTGTTTAATACATGATTTTATAGTCTTTTCTAAATATTCCATTGACTGAGCTTTCTTATGATTGATTACCTCTGTTTTTTAAAAATATCTTTGACCTCAATAAATAATTTTCTATTTGTATTCCTATAAATTGTTTTCAAGTTTATGGTGACATTCTGATAGTATTTGAATGACATGAAAATTCTCCATGAATTGTAAATGAATAAGCTTTGTATCTAGATTTCCAGAGCTCAATGCATAGAAATAGTTATAATTTTCAAATGATTGATGACTTTGTGAAGTTAGACTTTTTTCTCCTTGCTTGTATAAAATCAATTTTAAAACTAGAGTAAACAATGACTGCAATGATTTTGTAGGGGAAGAATCTTCTCTGGCTTCACACTGAGATTCCATTAGCTGCATTTTGGGATTGTTGCATACACAGATGTACAGCCCCTGTGGAACGCTGTTATCTTCAGCTGCCCTGAAAGATTCGGTGACATCAAGTTTGAATGGGTGGCCTAAAACCACAGTCTTTGGAGAGCCTTAAAAGTCTGGGAACAAATGTTCCAGTGTCAATTAATGGTGATGTCTTCAAATCTGTGAGCTTATTTCTCCAGAGTAAATGTTTTGCTCCGGGAACTTCTAGAAATAATGGGCTTTTCAGCGCCAGTGATCTCTCCAAGTAAAAAAAGGCTTTTTTTGTGCTGTCTGTGCTGAGAATGAGCAAACCAGTGCTGTGTTTTTAGAGACAGAGTAAAAGAAATCAGTATCACATTTTTATTCATTTGTTAACTTATATCGGCAGCAGTAATTTGAATCACTTTACAGTGTTCTTTAATATGAAATGGTTTATTTATAATGTCTGAATCTCAAGTCAATAGGGGATGTTGTAGTAAAAGCAAATAATCTTCATAATTCCCATGAATGAAAATTCAGAGAAAAAAAATCTCAAATCTCCAATCATTTGAATAATTCTCATTTTATTTGATGATTATACATATTAAGATTTAAAAAACCTCATTTGGTCAGCTAACACCCTTGTTAATTTATTAGTAATTTCATTGGTATTTAAATACATACATATATATATATATATATATATGTATAGATATATATATTAGACTGAAGTTGTGAAGTTGACAAAAGGGAAGTCAATTTAGTACCTCCTGGGGAAAAAAATAAATCCAGGGCAAAGCATGCAAGATGAAGGGAAACTTGTGAAGAAATGATGTTAAAGAATCCAGAGGTGAAAACAGAGAGGGAATTGTATGCGACCTTGCATTATCCATCCAACTGTAGCTGAACCGCATAAAATACCACGGAGATTTCCCACTGGATACAACTCTATCATGTTACCTATTAAGGAGGTGACAGACTTTCTACTTACATTGCCCCTGTGAGAAGACCTCTGGGGTATTAAACCCAGTCCCACACAACTCAGTGGGAAAGAATGAGAAAGACTGAAGGGTTTTTTTTTTTTTTTAAAAAACAGCACTCTGTAGGAAATAATATAGGATCCCAGGGCAGAAAGTGATCTGGAAAGGTCATTTAATCTCCCAACCTGTTTCTGGACATGATTGCTTTAAACCACTGAATCTGTACAAAAGAAATGCATAGCATTTCTACTGTGTTACTGGTGTGTGTGTGTGTGTGTGTGTGTGTGTGTGTGTGTGTGTATGTATGTGTGTGTGTACAGGGTCTCTATTGCCTAGGCTTTCCTTGAACTAACTAGATAGCTGAGGATAGCCTCTTTCTCCAGAATACTATGGTATCCAGCATGTACCACCATGCCCAGTTTTTTTTCCAGGCTAGGGACTGAAACCAGGGCTTAGTGTGTGATAGGCAATAACTTACCAACTGAGCCACATTCCTAATCCAAAGATACATATTTGGATGTTTAACTTAAAGCTAATTCTCATGTAACTCTGGTGCCATTTGAAAACATACACAAATCCTTGTCTTATAATTATAACATGAGTGAAACATCTATCATTCCCAGCATTCCAGAACCTTTCCTCAGGTTTCTGTAAGTAAGGATCCTACTCTCCCCTGTCCCATGGCACACACTGAAGATAACTATTGTTGGGGGATCCAAGATGGCTGCCACGAGA
>JAQQSO010001291.1:0-15339 GCA_028658305.1 Pachyuromys duprasi
TAATTTCATAGATTGAAAAATAAATATGTATAAAATTTATAAAGGCCAAAAGGTATCTAAAACCTCCATAGACTAAAACTTTACTATGCACAGCCATAAAGAGTAAGTCTTATTTAATCTGTGGGCGGGGCCCTGTGCAGGAGTCTAAGGATACAAGAGACCCAGGTTTATTTCTCATAGTTTCCTGTTTCCTTGGTGATACTCCTGAAGCTTGTATGCCATTTCTCTGTCAGTTGTTTTATTTATTTCTCATCTAGGTACTGTTTTTAGGCATAATCCTGTGATTTAAAAAAAAAAAACACAAGATGGCAGAAAACATTTTTCTTTTTAGCTAACTAATATGCTTGTAAGTTCTGGAGCCTAATTTTTTGTTAATTGCAAGTTCTCTCACTACTGAGATATTGTTAGAAAAACATAAAATTTGACACTTGATTAAAGGAAAAGTATCTTTACTATTAATATACAAATGGTGAAGAGTGACAATTTTGAAATACCATAAGCCATACTTTCAATGTCTCTCATAAATACAAAACTTCAACATTTGCAGTATACTTTTTACAGTTTAGACATATATATATATACAGCATTTCATAGGGACAGACTATATTGAAATAATAAAAAAACATGATAGTTAAGAACACAGAATTTGAATGGAATGCGTAAATTAAAGGAAACAAAATGACTGCATGTTTATTATTACTGAATAGGATTTAGAAATCACATACCCTCAAATGTGAGTTTTTTTTTAATGTTTTATTTCAGTGTTGATTTAGTTTTCCATGGGTTAGAGGCAAATTCTAAACCATCAACAATTTTTTGAAGATGCAGAATACCTGTTTTCATTTTTAATGATATCATTCTTTTACAGCTGCTGGTTGTTAGGTTAGACAATTTATTTTAAAATTGAATTATAGAATCTATCACTATTTATATCATCTTCCAGATACTGGCAGGGATTTTGCCTTTGCTCTGGTATTATTTGCACTATATTTACATAAAATGCTTCCATTTATTGAGCAAAACTTTCTGTATTTCTTCCTAATGGTGAAGTTTGTCTCACTGATAATTTCATTTCTACAAACATCATTGCTCTACTCATTCTCTTCCATGCGAGACTGAAATTAGACACTAAAATATATAAGTTTGTAAATCAAAAAAGGATAAACCTGAGATATACAAAGTAGGAAATTTCTGTAATAATAATAATAATTATGAACAATGCCTGGTCAGTAACCAGAAAATTGTTTTTAAAATTAAGAAAATTAAAGAGACTGTATAAATCAATAGATTTAAATTATTATGAAAGTATGTAGTAATAATGAACCACTTTTAAGAATATTAATTGTGTTAGCAAATAAATATTTATCATCAAATATAATATAAAAGTCAGAGATGATTATATAAAGGGTCGTAGTTATTATTTAATAATCTTGTATACTAAATATCTACTTCTACATGGGTGAACACAATTAAAATAAAATAAAAGTGAAAGGTGGAGCCTGGAAGAAAATTACATGTACTCAGCATTTACTATTGCTAGGCCCTTTATAATATTTTTCATTTATACAAATATTTCTTTCATATTAGAATATTATTAAGACCATATATATTATTTTATATTAAATAATTTAACTTCTGTGATTAAATTTAAAATTTTAACCAACCACAATTTAATTTTAGAATATGTATATATATCTATATGCTATTTCAAATTTAGACAGAATGTTCCAAAATATTAATTAAGAAATGGAATTCAGATATAAATAAGAGAACTCATTTAAAAATCATTTTCATCTTTTGAAGTTTGTTTTAAAAATTCCCTCAGAAAGAAAACTCCATGAGGAACTCAAAGTAAGTATTTATATCACACTCCATGAAAAATAATGTAATTTTAAATAATTAATATAAGCTACCCCAACTTTTCTTAAAATAAAAAATGTAAACTTCTTTTACCATGTCTATGATAGATATTTTGATCTTTCTTTATCTTGTCATCATATATATGCTTTATGATCTCAACAGCAACAGTGAAGACCCAAGTGACACTACAGTAATTGCCCTGATTCTAAGTAGCATTTGTTGTAGTTTTTAGAGCTAACATTACAGTTTCTTAATATGGACTTATTTCGAAAAACAATACAGAACATATTAAAGTATCTTATAGATGACTAAAGAATATTTTTGTTGTAAGTGAAAATAAATTCAAGTATGTATATACTTATATATACATATACATACAGATTGTTTTTGGATTTTGTGGCTAAGGGAAAGAAGTTGGAACTAAGTTTATTTATTAATATGAACAATGCAGATTTAGTGTCATGTGTATGATTAAAAAATGTAAATAGTGAGAGTAATTGTAATTTTTCCTTTCTTTAACAAAATGTCATGCTCATGTAAAGGCACAGATACCTATTAATTATTTAAAATAAAGAATAAAGAAATGATTTCAATATACAATTAATTGCTGGAACTTGTCATTTGTTTGAATAATAATATTTTTATTTATATAGATGCTTAACTCAAAAACTAGGATTCATATGACATTGGTTGGATCAAAATCCTTTTAAAATGATGTATGTATTAATATTAAAAATAAAAATTTTAAAGACTCAATCTTAGAGATTAGTATAAATAGAACAGTAATATATTATCCACAAAATAATAAATTAAACTTTTGAAATGACATTCTTAACTCATTTGAAATGACTGTAAAATATTTTTACACACTCATTTGTGCCAGTTTTAAAAATAAAATATGTAATAAAATTCAAATATTAAATTTTCCTCTCATAGGATGTCACATAGAAATTGTCATTTTTAACTGTTCAACACTACATTTATTTGCCTCTTTGTTTTAATTGGTGTAAAGTTTAGATTATTTTACAATACTAAATTTTTGTCCAGTGAACATTTTGCCATAGCATATAAGTGGACTCTGAGATAGTTAAAGTTACATGAATTCGTTTAGACTGAAACAGAATTAAAAATAAGGAATAATTTCAGGATTACTCATGAGTTGAAAATTTATGATAAGACATTTACAAATTGTGTAATTAAGAAAACTTCTCTGAAATGAAAAAAAATGTTACCACATTAATATGTTGTTTCTGCAGGGCAATAGTTTCAAGGATCGTATTGATTCAGCATCTCCTAGATGACTGAAACCACGCGCAGACTCTATCCAAAGTCACCAAATGGCTCCATAAGATGGACAGGAAATTTAACACTCTGTTTATGAATTTAATTCAGTTTCTTTCTATAGAAAATCTAAAGACATGATAAAACCAAAGTTTCAGATTGAGAAAACACAAAAAAATATTTTGTTCTTTTGATTTTTCTGTTCTTGTGGTATAGCACAAATATGACAATTCTAAACATGCGAAATCGCTTTACCAGTCATACAAATTATCTTAATATCATTAGTTTAAAACCATGTTGTTCTATCCAGGAAAAAAAAAATCAGTGTTCATGGCTATTGCTTTATAGACACCACTAAGCCTGTTCACTTTACACAGACAAACAAATTCAAGTATTTTGACTAGTTTTAACACATTTGGTACAAAACAAAACAAGCAAATGAAGTACAGCTTTAAAAGAAACCCAAATGACCAGACAAACATAAGCTAAACACCCCAGGCAAATATGTCAAGACCATGTTTGATAATGAAATTGGTCAAAAGGGTTAAACTGATTTGTTTACTTATTTTAGATACTGTTCTAATTCTTAAATAGGCACAGATTTGTTTCACAAGTGTGTGTGTGTGTGTGTGTGTGTGTGTGTATGTCTGTGTGTGTGTCTGTGTGTATCTGTGTCTATGTGTCACTGTGTTTTTATCCTCAGTTTGTCTCTTCAGAATATGCTAGGATGGGCAAGCAACAAGGAGAGATCCCTGTGTTAACCCCGAATTTACAGCAAAGCGCTGTGGAGATAACAACACTTTTACATGCAGTTGGGCACATTCAGTCTAGCTGACAGCCAGCAGATATTGAATACGATGAAATAAATCATTTGTCTCTCCTTGGATGACAAGCAAGTGCTTTATAACTAAAAGTGTTCCAGAGTGGCATTAATATTGTATTTTATTTCTTGAAATTACCTCTAGAGAGAGATGGTGTAAGAGCAAGTCAATCTGCACTGTTAACAATATTTCTTCAGCGAACTATTAGAATATATTCTCCAATGCCTCAGTGTTGGAGCTATTCACTCTTGATACCAGAACACTGAAGGCTTTGAGGAGAAAGGATACTATAAAGACTTTCAAACTCTGACTTAAGAAATTCTCTAAACCCTGCTCCCAACATATTTATACTGAAAGTCAAGTGTGTTTTTCCTTTTACGTAAGTTAAGTCATAATTCAGACTTAGACTTCAGGGAGTTTGCATAGGTTGTAAGTTTTTAACTTTCATGTTCTTCTATAGTCTTTAACAAGTGATATTAGAAAGCTTGTGTCAAATAGTTAAATGATTGCTACAACCATAGCTGTTTATCAAAAACCAAAAAAAAATGTGTCTAAAGTGGATTTTAAAAGCAATGTTTTAAATAAAACAATAATAGCATTTCAATTGTTCATTTCTCTTCTGGCACATTTGTGTGTTAAAGTAACTCAGTTCAACATATACTTTTAATGTCCATTAGCCACCTTCATTTAATGAGGGACACATAACATTAATGATTATCTAAAACTATACACCAAAATATAGCTAATATCATTTGAAGTACTTGAAAAAAACTTTATATTTGATAAATTATTTTATAAATTAAAAATAATCATGTATTTATAAATATATAAAGACAACATATTGATATTTTCCCATTTAAATTTACTTTATTTGAAGCTGAGGGCAGAGATCAATACCATTTTTACTTGTAAGACATTTACTTTTGTATAATCCACTGTGAGTGAATATGGTATACATAAAAAGAGATTTAGGGAGTCTTTCTAATGTAATTTTACAGACAACTAATCTTCTTCCAAATGTGTAACAATTTTGACCTGGTATCACTGTATCCAAGATCAATGTTGAAAACGCAATGTGGTCATAAGAGGAAAATAGTTCTCCAACGATTTTTTCAATTTCTAATATCTGCAAAAGATAACTGACTGGCTCCTTCAAAACTGGGTTTTCTGAAATTCCCGATAAAAAGTCTAACCTTTACTATGTGTCTTCATCTTAATCTGAGAGCCATTGTAATAGTGTGTGTTCCATAAACATGCATGGCTTTCTTACACATTTTAGCTCACTATGCTTTTTATCTGTCTTCCATTACAACATAATATTTTAGAGAGCTGAAATATATTTGTTGGTGTTACGTGAGACAAAATTTTAAAAAGGAAAGAAAAAAACTTTAGCCATATACTAAATTGCAGTACTTCAATTAGAGAGTCAAACTGAAACCTGAAAATTGGTGCCAATCAAGCCTTTATGGTGAAAACTTTTAACAAAAGAAACAACCACAACAACAGAAGGAAATGGGCTGTGGCAGGAGGACTTGTCATATGTATATGTGTACAAGCTATTCCAAGCTAGACTTTTCCCAAGAAATTAAGGTCAATGGAATAGTTTTGGTCATCGTGTCACTGCAATCCAGACGCTCTCCGTGGGGCTGACAAAGCTGCCGGAACTCCTGACTACGCTTTGCCGTCATCGTCTTTAGACTGGATGATGTCATTAGACACTTTAATTTCTATAGTTTCTGCATTTAAAACTTCTTTTCCATTTTCTTCTTTTAAAGGCAATTTTCTGGAAATAAAAAGAGACATAACAAACTCAGTTTCTGGGGATAATTTAAAACCTGCTTCCAACCATTTCAATAAGCATTTTTAGATGAGACCTGCTATACTTGTTACAGAGAAAAAATGCATGCTTATTTTAATACTTATTTTGTTCTTGGAGATATGATATAATCGTATTTTCCTCATCCTGTTTCTTCCTTCTGGTCCTCATGCATATTTTCCTTGCTTATTTATAAACTCATGGCCTCTTTTTCCATTAATTATTGGTATATGCATATATGTATCTAGGAATATATTTTAAAGTCTAACTCCTCGATCTTTACAATGTTCATTTTAGGAATATTTTTGTGGACAAAATTTTAAGAGTTTAAGGAATTTATTGCAAAATAACCCAGTATGCAATAAAATAACATTTACCATTACAAAAATAATATTATTGTAATAGAGAGAATATGTAAAACAAAGTGTTTGTGAACCCAGATGTGCCTAATTGTTCATTGTAGGGCAACATAGACTTGATAATGAGTTTAAATTAAAAATATATGTGTTTTAAATTATTAAGAGCCTAATTTCTGATATATGTAAACTTGGTTTACCATCTCTAATAACTGTAAAAAATTGATGAGTGGTATGCCATTACATATAATTAAATTGAAATAATGTGAATCATCAATATCATTTTGAAATTAATGGGGATTAGTGCTATTTAGGAATTTATTTCTTATATTTCACACTTACATATCTGTTTCTTTAGCCCTTTTCATATTATTTTTCTACATATTTTAAATGACTGTTAAATATATGTTGGGAAAGTTGTTTCTGATTCTGACAACTAAACAATTCCAGTTTTTAAAAAAGTTGTATTTTTTATGTATATGAGTGTTTGCCGGCGTGTACGTGTCTGTATCCTATCTGTCTCTAGTGTTATTAGAGGCCAGAAAAATGTATAGGGTTTCCGGGAACTAGACTTGCAGTGAGTTGCGAGGCATTATGTGGGTACTGGATGTTAACTGATTCTGGGTCCTCTATAAAAGAAACAATTGATATTAAACATTGAGCAATCTCTACAGGTTCCATGTTACTTTTTTATTTTTTAATCTCTGAAATTGAGATAGATTTATTTAATTTTAACTTGACAAGTCTGAATGATAATTTTCTATTTTTTCTTCTATTGTAACATTCACCAGTTAAGTGATCCATCTTATGTATGCCATCTTGGGAACTAGTCCTTCCTTCACAGAATGATGGTCTAAATGTTCACAAATACAACTTCAGCCAACCTCTGTCTTTAATTTAATATTATATGGAGGAATTGATGTCTCTATTTTAATTCCTCTGAGCTTACTTTCAATTCATGTTACAAATGTGATTGTGGGAATAAAAATTTTGTCATGAGAATTCAAGCAGTTATGTTAAAAGTAACAGAAATCAAAATCAGGGAGTTACGCTGTAATTAGTGAGAAGTAGGGAAATCGATATTGGAGAAGAGGACGAGAAGAGAGGCTGAGATGGGTTTCCAGGCCTTGACTGGAAATGAATCAATCCTATGAGCGACAGCTAACCTGCTAGTCAAGGTGGTATGACTGCTAGAGTGGACTTGAAGCCTGATCCACAGAAAGGATATCCAATCCTGGTATTATAAACCAGTAAAAATAATACTAATAATGGTCAAGAAGGTATTTTATTGCAGAGTTGAACTTATTGTTGTTTGACTTGACTGAAAAGGTTCCATACTGCATATCCATGATTGGACACTTAGATAAATGGCTGTCATAGTCTTAACCACTCTTTACATGAGTGGAGGTTAAGGCAGAGTCTCAAAGCTGTTCAAGATGCTGCCAATAAGCAATAGTTGAGAAATAATGCCTGAAGAGGACATTAATATTAACCACATAGAGACTCACAGTACATGACGGAAGAGGGTTGAAAAGAATATGAATCCAAAAATAGAATTTCTGTGAAATACTTTGTTTTGGCAATTTTGGTCATTATTAACAGGTCTGATCTGGGCCAGCACAAGTCTGAGACTATCAATAGTCTGTCCTGACTCAGTGGCATGCCTTAGAAGGCCATGTATTCTCCTGCTGAACCATTGACTACTGATGGATTATAGGGCAAAAGTGGTCATACTATTCTGTTATATTCATTGGTGAGTGTATCAAACTCTAATGGAGTTAGATACATGTTAAAAACTCTTGTCAATCAGAAAACAAATCAGAGACATAGATGTGATAAAAGGAATAATAAAAGGAGAGAATGTGACAGGAAAAAACACTGGGAATAAGATGAGAAGCAGTAGAGAAGAGAGTAATTAGAAATACCTGATGCGTATTTATGAAATTGTCAAGGAGCATGTTTAATGAAGGTTAGTATTAGAAAAATAATTTCTTTAATTATATAGGCATATTTCTATGTATGTATATATATACACACACATATATATATATAATTGGAATATTCAATGTATGTAGTAGCTGATTTCCTGCCTTATACATATTTTAGTTAAATTTAGTTATAATTTGAAGTGTGAATTTTCCCAAAATTGTCAATTAGTATAAGAACATTAACTCTGAAATACATTTTTTATTTTCAATATTTTACATGAAATTTTAATATATAATTTAAAGATTTATTTCTTTCTCATACAGTATTGAATTTTCTTTTTATTAAATTTTTATTTTTTGTATTAATTACAGTTTACTCATTTTGTATCCCAGCTGTAGCCCCCTTCCTCATTCCCTCCCAATCCCAACCTCCCTTTCTCATCTTCTTCCATCCGCCTCTCCAAGTCCACTGATAGGGGGGTCCTCCTCCCCTTCCATCTGACTCTAACTTGTTAGGTCTCATCAGGACTGGCTGCATTGTCTTCCTCTGTGGCCTGGCAAGACTGCTCCCCCCTCAGGGGGATATGATCAAAGAACCAGCCACTGAATTCCTGTCAGAAACAGTCCCTGTTCCCCTTACTAGGGTACCCACATGGATACTGAGATTCCATGGGCTACATCTGAGCACAGATTCTAGCTTATCTCCTAGAATGTTCCTTGTTTGGAGTATCAGTCTCAGAAAAGACCCCTGTTACCAGATTTTTTGGTTCTGTTTCTCTCCTTGTGGAGCTCCTGTTCTCTCCAGGTCTTACACTCTCCCTCTTCTTTCATAAGATTCCCTGCACTCTGCCCCAAGTTTGGATAAGAGTCTCAGGATCCCTAAGTTCTTTCTCTCCATCACCTCCACCTGAGGGGGGTGCAGCCATACCAGGTCACAGAGGAGGACAATGAAGCCACTCCTGATGAAACCTAAGTAGACTAGGATCAGAAGTAAGGAAAAGAAGTCCTCCCTTATCAGTGGACTTGGGGAGGGGCATGCATGCAGAAGGGGGAGGAAGGGAGGGATTGGGATGGGAAGAGGGAGAGAACCACAGGGGCTATACAAAGTGAATAAAGTGTGATTTAATAAAGAAATTGAATTAAAAAATAAAAAAGGGTCTCAGCATCTGCTTTGATACCCTGCTGGGTAGAGTCTTTCAGAGGCTCTATGTGATAGGCTCCTGTCCTGTTTCCTGTTTTCTCCTTCTTCCAATATCCACCCTGTTTGTCTTTCTGAGTGAGGATTGATCATCAATATTGAATTTTCAAATGAAATATTTTAACAAAATATTCATTAAGCATAAATGAAGTTTTATTAATAAATTAATTCCCTCAATAATAATTGTACTTTTGATTTCATATTACAAATAAATCAAATGTTCTGCTATTTTACTGTTATTAATCCCCAAATGTAAACATTTGTGGTTACATACTCAGGTTCTGTTAGTGGTGTGGTTTCATTTGGCTCATTTACTGGACTCCCATCTTCATGATTAGTGATTCTTTCATCTTCTGTTCTCATTTCCACTATTGGTTCTTTTGATCCATCTTTCCTGAGGAAAAAAAATATGTATATATAAAATTTAACTCTTCAGTGTGTCAAATACTCTTATGTGTGCATTTCACACACAATAGTCATTTTCCAATAATTTTTCTTTTAAACTCATACTTCCATGATTTTTTACTAACTAACTAGTAAGAATCAATGTAGTCTATTTTCATCATAATCATTGTAAAATTCTGTGATTGTTTTTTGGTGTTAGGCAAGGACATCTGTAAGTCCAGCACCCAGGAGCCAGTAAAGATTGTAAGCCTGAGGTCAGCATAAGTCTACACATAGGCTAGGGTCAGAGGGGAGGGAGGGGCATGAGAGGAGAAGAGAGAGGATGGGATTGGGAGAGGACCAGGGAGGGTGCTACAGCTGGGATATAAAGTGAATAAATTGTAATAAATAAAAATAAAAAATATTTTAAAAGACTACATATAAAGGCCATTTTTTTGAAAAGTTAAAAAGGGAAACATTATTTTGAAAAATGTTTTTAAAATCTATTTATTAAAATTAAAATATTTGATTAAACAATAATGATAACATGAAGATATTTGCCCAATTAAAAATTAATCATAAAATATTTAAAACAGTGTATACCAGCATTAAGAAATATATAAGAACTTATATAAGAAAAGTATAACAACATTAGAAACAATCACTAGAAATAGTGCTTCAGTTTCCGAATGCTAAAAGTAAAATTTAGAAGAAATCTAGTAGAATTAGTAATTCTAGATGTAATTTAGTAGAATCTACAGGTGAAATATTCAGCTGCCAACTTTTGCAAAAGATTTTAATTTAACATTAGCATTAATTTTCATTTTACTTAACAGTAATAAAACTAAGCATTGTAAAATATGTGCAGGAATTTTCATTTGTAAGTTCAAAACCTAATGTCATCTTCCTTATGTCTAAAGTATATGATATTTTCCGAATTAGTGTAAGCATTAAACGCTTATTTCAAAAAAGTATATGTCAAATAATGACTAAAAGATTAAAAACAAGAAATAAATTGGTAGTGTTAAAAGATGAGATTGAAGGACATAGCAGTGATTTGCTTTGGGTACAGGTATCAAATTTGGTGCCAACCAATTAATTAATGAGTGAAAGATTTTCAGATCTGTAGATTTTAGTGTTAAGCATATAGCCAGTTTAACTTCTTTATTACAAAATGATTTAAGTTTGTGTAAGGATAATAAAACACTTGCATTTTCATTGGTTTCTCTTATATCTAAACATTAATATTAAAGTGTATTAATATTTAAAAATAACAGTCATTGTAAAAATAAAGATAGTGCTGTTTTCAGTAACAAGGAGTCTACTTTTAAAATCTAAATGCCAATGGGAATCAGTGCTTAGTCAAGTCATGTCAGATGACTGACTCACAGATGGAAGATCTGTCTGAGAGTGTGTATAGCTGAAGGGAGGTTGGGTTGTAATTTTGGTTTGTTTAAGATATTACAGATTTTCTGGTGTTCTTTGTTGTCTTGGAATAATTTTTGTATTTGGCAAACACAAACCTTACATGTGTTAGAAAGTATTTTATCTTTATCTTTACTATGAATCAAATTGTGGAATCTGCCACGGAATGCTCACTCTATCTATAATGTGCATTTCTATTCTTCTGACTCACACTTTATCTTAAGAGCCAGATATGAAGCAATTGGTAAATACAACTTTTGAAAACAAAGCAAAATACAATATATCCTAACCACAATTTTCCTTCTCTCTATATTTCTCCACTTTTTCTCCATTTTCTCTTCAAACACGGGACAAAAGAAGATACAATATGACAAAAGTCTTCCTGTTGAGGCTGAACAAGGCAACCAATAGAAAGAAAGGAGCGTCAAGAACAGGTAAAAGAATCAGAGAAATATCTACTCCCTCCGTAAGGAATCTCACAAGAACCATCCTTTCCTGAAATGTTGTTTCACAGACTTGTCCAACCTGGGAATCCAGAAAGATTTCAGGATATACTACCCTTTCTAAGTGCTTTCACATAGCTATCTGCTTGTAGGTATATCCTCTATTATTGTGATTCTCTCTCTTAACTGTGTTTGTACAGTAACAGTGAGATTCTCTAACCTCAGCAAAACATTACTTCTCTTGCTGATCTAAGAGCATTTGTTGATATTTCTGGCTTGTTGAGTTTATAACTTACTAGGCAGAAGTGGGAACCTCGAAACTATGGAGGGCCTGATTGTGAAATGTTATGTTGAATTTGTATTTTCTATGATTGTAACTCAGAAACTGCATTATTTATATTTCTTACACATTTCTTCATTTTGGAGATCAAGTCATGCTTCCATGTAAAGCACAAGTTTTGCATGCACTCTATTTTGTTAGTCTAAAGCTCGATTCTTTATACTTATCCATGAACACCAACACCTCAAATACAACATACAGGCCCAGCTAACAGGCACCCTTCCTCATAGCTTAGGTTTGTCATAGCTTGGCAAGATAAATCTGACCATTATTTTACATATATTATTCATTCAATTATTTAAATTGAAAACATTCTTCAAGAAAGAAGCTTTCTGAATACAGAAGTTAAAACTATATTAGTTGGTTGCAGTAGTGTTGGAACGGAGAATGTCCCCATCTTATGTAGAATTCCAGTGATTTTTTTAGGCAAAAAAATGAATGCATGGATACATAAAAATAGATGATTAATCCAATAAAAAAGAAATTGTTACCATTTTAAAGAAAATTCTAGGAATATGTGATAAACTTCATTTAATGTTAGCAACTTAATAAACTAGGCCTTAATATGTTGAGGTACTGCTTAGAAATTAATGAATTCTAACAATTCCAATTAGCTACAGTTTAATTCTCATGGGTGTTTTATAAATTTTTCAGTAGGAGAGCAAGGCATATTGAGGTTTCTTGCAAAGTCAGAAGATATTTTTATCTTGTATTTTACAAATGATGGCAAGTGTGAGATAAATCATATGTTTTCATCTCTTTATGATGAATTATATTCAACATGATTTAGAAACAGAACAGTCGTGGTAATATGAACCCAAAACATCAAATAAAAATCATAACTTGTGTACATCTGTTACATTTGTGCACTATTTCGGCTATTCTTCTAGTTACTCCAGGTGAACCTCAGAGTAAATCATTCATTTATTCTAAAGTAAAATTAAGAAAACATAGTTCACACTACTTCACCTGCATATATATATATAAAATTCCTGTTTGCTTTGACATAGGATCTCTAACCTATGGGAGTATTTCTGATTCATGGGACTACAAGAATATAGAAATGCCTCACAAAGTTGTAACACTGCTTAATCAGTGATATTTAGCAGTGTATAAAAATATGTATAAAATATATGGATGTATAAAAATATGTATAAAAATAAAAAAACTAATAATAATTTTGTTATTTGGATTTACCAGACAATGTACCACAGAAAATTATTAGGATGTAAAAAGTATGATGAAAGCAAAATAAATTGCACACTAAATTAACCCCACTGTCATTGATTCACTGAAAATTTTCAACTGAAATCACCTCCTGTCATTTACCCTATGTTTTCAATCTCAAACTGATGATAATTCATTTTTAAACAATTAAAATTTTATTAAATAATTAATATATATGTATGATGTGCTATGGGCAGTGTCTGTATGTGTGGGTTTGTGTGTGTGACAAACACCTGTGAAAGAATTATAAATTGGTTTAAATTAAAGTGCAACAGACAAACCAAACTTGAAGCAAAGCAAAGTTGAAGACTACCAAAGTAAAGTTTGATCAAGGACAAAAGCTTGTGTATGCTTCAGTAATTAATTAATTCAATATTGTTGTACTGGATAAAAGATGACATGAAAAGGAACACAAGAGAAAACATAAAAAGACCCATTCCTATGTGTCTACGAGAGAGATGGTCAAAAGACATTACTAAGCAACATGCACCAGTTTCAACCAGAAATGTTGTTGTGTCTACCTAATTTTAAAGTGAATCTATTTATCTCCCCATCTCAGTGAGATCATGCCTCTCTCCTTGGATCCTCTTTACGACTTAGCTTCTTTGAGTCTGTGGTTGTTCCATGGTTATAAAGTACCTTATGACTAATACCCACTTTTAACTGGATACATACCATTTTACCTTTCTGAAATCTGGAGTGATTGGAAAGAGGAGACTGGGTAAAGGAAGGGATGGGAAATGGAAGGATGAGGTGGGGAGAGAATGGAGGGAGAAGGGTACTGGGATTGGCAACTGGATTGGGGTTGTGAGCATCTTTGGGACTAGATAGTACAAGGGAAACTTCCAAGAATCCATGACCCAAAAACACAGAAGATGGCTGCCATGAGAGGACACTGTGTCTGAGGAGTAGGACAGCAGAAACAACTCAGCGACCAGGAGACTGAACTCTGGGACCTTAAAACGCCAGGATTTGTGATTGCCAGGTGAGCGGAACTCCTACCTTGAGAAAATCAAGTGGGAAAACCCTAGGGACACCCAGTTATTCCCTGGAAAAATCTCCGGGTGACCTGAGGTGCACAGCTCTGATCTGAAAGAGTAGCCTCACTGGGCGACCACAGACGCCATAATAGACTGGATCACACAGTCTCCAGGGCAGTCTGAGGAGGAACCAGGTACCGTTTTCACTGACCTGCACACTGCAGGGGCACACTACCCAGATCCGCCAGCAAAAACCTTAGTCCCTGTGTGAGTCCACAGGCAAGTCTGGGAAGGAACCAGGTTCTGCTTCAACCCACTGGCATACAGCAGGCACGCACCAAACGCCTCTGCCAGAACCACCTCAGACTGAGAGGGACAGGGGACCATTTTGACCAGACCGCACACTGAGGGTGCACACTGCTCAGGGCCGCCAGCAAATACCTCAGTCCATGTGTGTGTCCACGGGCCACACAGAGAAGGCCTTGGCCACCATTTCAGACAGGCCTGCATACAGAGGGTGCACACTGCTCGGCAATGCCTGCAACCAATCCAAACCCACTGTGTGCACCCTAAAAATCCCCATCAAAATACCTTCACAATTCTTCACAGATCTTGAAAGAAAAATACTCAACTTCATATGGAGAAACAAAAAACCCAGAATCTCCAAAACAATCCTCTACAACAACAGATCATCTGGAAGTATCCCCATCCCTGACCTCAAGCTGTACTACAGAGCAATAGTAATAAAAACTGCATGGTATTGGCATAGAAACAGAATAGCGGATCAATGGAACTGAATAGAAGACCAAGAAATGAACCCACACACCTACAGAAACTTGATTTTTGACAAAGAAGCCAAAACCATTCAATGGAAAAAAAGACAGCATCTTCAACAAATGGTGCTGGTCGAACTGGATATCTATATGCAGAAAAATGAAAATAGATCCATATTTATCACCTTGCACAAAGCTAAAGTCCAAGTGGATCAAAGACCTCAACATAAAACCAGACACACTAAACCGTTTAGAAGAAAAAAGTGGGAAAGACCCTAGAACTCATTGGCACAGGAGAGTACTTCCTGAATAGAACACCAACAGCACAGGCTCTAAGATCAACAATCAATAAGTGGGACCTCATGAAGCTGAAAAGCTTCTGTAAAGCTAAGGACACTGTCATCCGAACGAAATGACAGCCAACAGATTGGGAAAGGATCATTACCAATCCTACTTCTGACAGAGGGCTAATATCTAGTATATATAAAGAACTCAAAAAGTTAAAAA
>JAQQSO010001292.1:0-15310 GCA_028658305.1 Pachyuromys duprasi
ACCATAGGAGTTCCGCTCACCTGGCATTCACAATGCTGGCGTTTTAGGTCCCAGAGTTCAGTCTCCTGGTCGCTGCGTTGTTTCTGCTCTCCTACTCCTCAGACACAGTGTTCTCTCGTGGCAGCCATCTTGGATCCCCCCCCACATGTTCCTTTTGTTTCTGTTTGTGAATTAATTTGATGAGCAATGGCATTACCTCTTCTTTGAAAGTCTGGATGAAATCAATGCTGAAACCATCTGGACTTGTTGTGTTGTTGTTGTCGTTGAGAGACTTTTAGTTGCTGCTTCTCTTTCACTGTGGATTACAGGTCTGTTTAAATTGTCGGAACTTTATTTAACTTTGGTAAGTGGTATATATTGACAAAATTATCCATTTATTTTATATTTCCAATGTGGTGGAGTACAAGTTTTTAAAGTTTTCTTTTTGATTCTCTGTATTTTCTCCTTTTGGTTGTTATATCCCTCTTTTTCTTTTTTGATTTTTGTTCATTTTGATAATATCTATGTGAATAACAGTTTGTCAATGTTATTGATTTTCTCAAAGAACTTAGTATTTGTTTCATTGATTATATTTGTTTGTTTGTTTATATTAATTTCAGACCTGAGTTTGGTCATTTCTTGCCATCTATTCCTTTTGTGTGTGATGTCTTCCTTTTCTTCTAGAAATGTTAGGTGTACTGTTAAGTTACTAGTATGAGAGCTCTCTCTCTCTCTCTCTCTCTCTCCCTTTTTAATTGTAGTCTCTTAGTGTTGTGAACTTGTCTTCATTGTTTCCTATACATTTGAGTGTGGGTGTTTTCATTCAATTCTAAGAAGTCTTTATTTCTTAAATTTTGTTCTGACCCACCTTTTATTCAATAATGAGTTGCTAAGTTTCTATGAGTTTGTAGGCTTTCCGATGTTGCTCATATCCAGTTTTGGTCCATGATGGTCAGATGACATGGCAGGGTGTTATTTAAATTTTCTTGTATCTGTTGAGATTTTTTTCTGTGCCCCAGTATGTGATCAGTTTTGGATGAAGTTCCATGAGATGCAGAGAGGAAGGTATATTCTTTTCTGTTTGTGTAAAATGTTCTGTAAATATCTCTTCAGTCCATTCAGTTCATAACATCAGTTAGCTCCAGAATTTCTCTGTTTAGTTTTAGTTTGGATGACCTTGCGTTGATGAGAGCAGGGTATCGAGGTCTCCCGCCATCAGTGTATGAGAGCCAATAGGTGATTTAAGCCGTGATAATGTCTCTCTTACAAACTTGGATGCCCTTGGGTGTGGTGCATAGATGTTGGGAACTGCCATGTCCTCTTGAGCCACCTTGTTAAAGACAAGAGGAAAGACCATGGACCAAGGAAAAACTGCCAGTATCACTCCAGGCTCAGCATTTCACCACTTTTCCTCAGACTTCTAAACAATATCATTTTGTTTTAATCTTGGAAATGCTTTTCTAGACCATTCATTCATTGCTCACTTTTCCTTTTCTTGCCTCTAACATCCTTCACAATCTGTGGACGAACATGTAAACATTAGACAATGAATTTCAGTCACAGGTTGAAGTATTTTTCCCAATAACAAGTTTGGTATATTTAATTTTTCAGTCATGAATTATAATTTTAGTGGCTTTCTGAATAACACTAATAAAATTTGCATATTCATCATAACAGTAAATAACACAATATAAAACAATAAATATTTAATAGCTTTTCCTCAACTTTCAAAGAACAGTTGGAACAATTCAAACTGTTAAGACACTATTTACTTAAGAACTGACTTTCGCAAAACAGAAGGTAAACATACTGTTGTAAAAATTGTTCTGAACTCATGCAGGAGGAATGGAATGAATTAACTCCTTCAGGATCATACTCTTCAGGAAGACTCATTCTCAACTGAAAGCACCACTTGCTAAACAGACTCCAATTATATTAAGCCAATAACACAAAATGAAAAGTCAAATATGCAATTCTTATTTTTTCATTACTTCTAGTATCAAGGTGATATTTCATATTCAGTTAAATGTACTAGATAGGTATACCTGTATATGCCTCTAATGCCCTAATTCATGCTGAGTTAGGAAGACTGATCATGAGTTTGCAGCCAGCCTGGAATGCACAACAAGAGCCCTTGATAAAATCCAAGATAACAATGGGCTGAAGAGATGGTCCCATTGTTAAGAGCACAGGCTGCTCTTCCAGAGGACCTGGGTTCCCATCATTAACAGCATGACTCACAGCCCATTGTGGCTCCTGATGCAAGGGTTTCAATCCACTTTTCTGGCACCCATGGCAATGCATGTACATGGTGCTTATACATGCAAACAAAACATTCATATTCGAAAATAAAAATATATAATTAGAAGTTTAAAATTAGAAAATAAAAAGAAGAAACAGATTTTCTATTTTGGCTTCATGCAATCATGTTTTTTAAGTGTTTACAAATTTCTAATTAGCAAAGTAACCAAGTCCAAATATTCTGAATTCTTATTGTGCCAGTTAGGGGGAAGGTGATAGCCCTTCCTGTGTATTTTTCATTTCCTTTTATCCTGTGTAGCACTCTTATTCACTTACTGACATTAAACCTCTGTCCTAAAAATAGACAAATTATCAACTTCAACCTACTGATCAAAGAACTACAGTATGAAAAATGGCCTTTGTTTCTCAAAAGTCTGCAATGTAGTGAGATAATTTAAAAAGTGAAATAGCAAAAACAATTTTAATAAGACACATTATCTGTTTCTTCTGATTATGGAACCTTCCTGATGAGACAAAGCACATGAAACCATAATGCCTGTTTTGTACACACAGCCCAGAGCCAATTTCAGTTTTAGTTACTCAGAGGAGCCCACTGAAATGCTTAGGCAACTGATCCACAATCAGAAGATCCCCACTTGATCACAGCTAAACCAGAAGTTGTCATTCCTCTTCCTTGTCAGAGATTTCCAACTTAGGACAAGGCATGAGTGTGTGTGTGTGTGTGTGTGTGTATGTGCATGTGTATATGTGTATCATGACATCACTCAAAAAACAATGAAGAAAATAAGTCTATGGAGGAATATCTTTCTCTAGAATATCTGTGTTCATTTTGACACTAGTTAAATATAAGAAGATGATCATGTTACTAGAAATTGAGTTTTGAACTTAAAAAGAGAAGATAAATGTTTTCTGTCCAGTTGTCAATACTGTTGACTGTAGGGATATTTGAGGGATTGTCCTCCATAGCATTCCAGGGATACAGTATGTCTTAGTTTTGTTAAGAATGTAAAATCCTGACTGCTCTTTACTGGGATCATTTCTCAGGGTCATGTTTACAAAGAGCAACTTGAGGTAATGTCTCCCTCTGTGACAGAGACCAGGTTTTCTTACCAATTGATGTAAAGGTGTCTGTCTCAGCCTTATGCGAACCCACTGTGGATTGCATCAATCTGGGCTCATCGTATGATGTTCATGAGAAGGGACAAACATGATGACATGCATGCTCCTCTGGAGGCATTGAATAATAAAGTCATCTGTCTTTGACCTCTGGGGTTCTATCTTTTGCCTAGACTCATGAAAAGAATTGTTTATAGAATAAAGTCTCGGAACTAGGTTTCTAGCAATGGTTAAGAACACTTAATTCTTTTGCACATGGTGGCTCATCACTATCTCTACCACAGACAACGGGTACACTCATAATGAATAAACACAGTAGCCAAATATTTTTTTTAACTCGAAAGCCATTAGTGACACATGCAGTCTTTCCATATACATGACTGATTGGATGTATAATTCTACAACGTTCAAAATATCTTATTTTCTTGTTGTGGTACTAATCTAAGCATCCCTTCTTTTTGGAAAATTCTAAATATTAATTCATTAAAGCAGATTAACAACATGTGCCTACCTAGAGAAGTCAGAACTGTCTTCATTTTTCCATGTTCATCTTTTAAATAGCATCACTCAAGTAAGCTGGCTGACACTTAAACCTGGCTCAGAGCATCTTGTCACATGAGCCTTCCCTTCCCTCTCTGCTCTTCACCATCTTATCGTGACTTCCCTCTCATCTCCAGAGACTTGTTTGAACACACCCACACAAAATCAACATGATGTCACCTAAAAGCTCATGGGGGCAAAGGTGGCCTACCGGTCACTTCTGCACTCACTGTAACATTGATTGCAACGTGGACATGTCAAGAGTTGTAACAAACTATAACAATATGCAATATGATAAACAGATTGGCTACATATAAATATTGCCCTAATCTTATAGGTAGCAGGCTGCAGTCAGATAATTATGAGGATGAATAGCCTTATTAATGTCAAATACAGTAGCATTTTCAGTAAGCTTATGACAGAATATCTTCTGTTCCTTTGCAACCAATGCTGAAGACTGGTGGAAATATGAACTTTCAGATTCATGAAAAGCATATGAAGTGATAGTGTCATAATTACAATTCTATTAAGAAGCACGGTTGATTGCTTGTCAGCACACTTTACATTTAACAATCCCTGGTGTTTTTACATGATCATGGCATAATGACAGTAATGAACTTAGGAGTTATTCTTAGCAGAGTGTCATAGCAGAGTGCAATCGATTTCTGCAGAAGCCAGAAAGGCAGTCCTCAACCTTATAGGTTATTGTGAATGCAAAGCACAAATTCTCATTCATAACTACTTAATTAAAGAACATTATTGGTTTACCTGTAATTGCTTTAATTTATCACAGTGTTACAATTTATAAGCAATGTGTGTTATTCTTCACTAGTTTTATTGTAATTACACATAATTTACAATTCACATTACCGGATTTCTAATTAGCCTCTAAATATTCTTGGTTATAAAAATGAAAATACTATTTTAAGGGGACTAGGATAATTAACAATGTATTAAATCTATTGGCTATCAAGCATTTGCCAAACAATACAGTCAACTAATCCAGGCTATTTAGTCAATGGGTTATAAAATTTTATAAATTTATTGACTACAATGCAGTCCCTCAGTACCAACAATACTATGTCCATTTCAAGCTAATCAAGCTAATCCACATTGTATTTAGCAGAGGGAAACATTGATAATCCCTTACCTTCTTGGGTGGCTAGTGCCAAAGATGGTGGTATAGACGTTATTGGAATATTCCCTAATGAACTCTCCTATTCTTGGAATTCTCAAGTTGCTTGACTCAGTAGGTTAATTAATGGCAAAAAAAGAGAAAATAATTAAAACTGATATGTTATGGTTCATTACAACTTCTTGTTTTGGATTTTTGAAAGGTTTTAGGGAGATGTTTGGACATGATGCAACAATAAGCCAAACTCACATGACCTGCTCCTTTTACTTAATCACGAAAACCTGAGACTGGCTCTCTATGTTTTAAAGAATATGCAGTCACCTATACAGTGTGTCTCAAACACCTTTAAAATTTCAGTTTCTCATTAAATCAACCACAAGTTTCTACCACAATATTCTTGGTTAGGCATTAACCCAGACCACTTACATAAATGTAAATGTCAGTTTGGGCTTGTTATTGTTTACTAGAAATGAAATATCAAATAAGTCCTTATCATCAATTTTATTTTTAGATGAAATTCTATCTGGAGTTCGAAAAGACAGAAAAAAATGCTAAAGGATTAAGGAAAAGAAGGGTAGCAATAGCAGGCTCTATGGAGAAATTTTCAGAAAAATTACCAAAAAAAAAAAAAAACACCCACGTGTGGTGGGTGGAGCTCTGTTGTTTCTGAAATTCGAGGGGTCCCCTAAAGCTCCTGGGTACCAGGACAGAATAGAAGACCTGGAGGAGAATCAGGACCAGCTTCAAAGACAAGGGTCCCTTGCTCGATAATTTTGCCCAAGGCCAGCCATCAAATCACCCTGCTAAGATTTTTTTTTCTTTTTTAATCCTAGCCCTTGAAGGTGTTACACTTCTGTAACCTTCAATGGGAGTAAAACTTTCTACAATTCAGAATAAAAATAATTGATTATAACTTTGTAAGTGGAATCAAAAGATAAGTCCTAAAATCTTGTACTTCGTGTACACTTCAAAGCAGATGTGTCCATAACTGCGAATTGTCTACTGAGTTCACCTGTGTTGAAGTTGGGTTGTGATGAATAAAACATAGCAGCTGCGTTCACTCTCAGCTCTGGGCAGACATGGCTGTTAATAAGACCTGTCTGCTCTGTTAAGCTCTGTCTTATGACTACATGCCTTATAACTACACGCTCAGTGAGTATCATATTATATACAGGGACGTAATCCAAGCAGCTCCTAAAGACTGTGACCATTCCAAGCAAAGCAAGGGTTACTAGATCTATTAGGCTTCTTCCATGAGTGGGTGTCACTGTGAGGAACAGGACAAAGCTGCTCTGAGGGCTTCTGCAAGAGCCTTGGAAGTGTTTTTCTGATAATGATGCCCATTGTAACTGGACTTGACCTGCAGTTAACTCAGCAGCAACCCAAAGCATGTGCATTTAACCACCCTCAGTATAATGCTAGCCTAAGGAGGCTTTGTTGTCAGCCCAGGAGATCACACAGAATACAGTGACTCGACCTGACTCAGTATATTTCTTGTTCAGTGACGACGCGTGGTGCAGTGCCTTCCCTTCTCAGCAAGACAGTTTTTATCAAAGTGCTCAAATCAGCTATTAGTTTAGATTGTAAATACACCCCGGTTAGGCCTAAAAGCAGGTTTATGAAGTGTTTTGTCAAAAATACAATTTCCCTTGCCTTCCCCGTGTGTTCGTGTGTGCTTGTGACTTTAAATCACACTTAAACATACATGGGAATATTATGTTGGAGACTGCAGTCGTCGAAGCAGAGTTTAATGGGCCTCATAAAGAGGAAGGACATGCCATCCCTCGCTTGATTGTTTTCTCAATTAGGACGTGGAATGCTATCCCATCCTTCCTTTTGGGTACGACTCGAATCTGTACAGTGCACTACATAAATGATTTTCCATGGCTTTTTAAAAGGCGGTGCATATTAATATTTTAAACTGAAGTAATTGCTTCTTGCTCAGCAATGGGTTTCATTTATGAGTGTTTATCCTCAGCAAATGGAAAGTATGGTTAATCTAAGTTAAAAATGGCTTCTTTAAATAGCTCTAATTACATTCTGTTTATATTTGTGTGTATTAGACACTTAAGATTTAATCGGTAGCAGTTCTAACAAACCATAATGTTTATTAGCTGGTTTTAAATTATTGTTATGGATGGCAGTTGAATGGGAAAATAAATGATTTGTCCGCTACAAAACACAGTAAATAAAAGATGGGCCAAAGTTTATAAAAAATAAAAGATTTTTAGTATAAGTTTACATTTTAAAGTAATTTATCATGAAGAAGTTACATAAGGTCAGTTCATTTCCATTTTTTTCATTCCTCTTCACTCTAAAGGTAGGATCACATGATCCCAATCATATTAGATTAAGGGACTTTTTATTCTCTTTTTTAAAAATGTTATAATCTCCATGTTAAGGCATCAAAAAATGAGAAACCATGATTTACACTTTAATTTCATTTTTGCAGATCTGAAGAAAAATAAATATCAGATATAATATTAAAGGGTTGATTTTTTAAAGTACTTGTTGAAAACATGTGTTTTATATTTGTGTAACTCCAGATTAAATTAATTCAATTTGCTTAAATTCTGTTTTGATTAACCAGGAGAAGACCTTTTGGGTTCATATTTCTCCACCCCCCCCCAAAGCCCTTTAAAAGGGCTTCCTTAATGTTGGGGAAAATTCTGGAATCGCATATGAATCACATGTCCACACAAAGAGACCCACAGTTATTTCCTGGGTAGGGCTCCTTTGCTGATTGCTCTTTCTGGGATTTCCAAGATATGCGAAATGAAGTACAAATCAAAAAAGACAGTTTGTTAATAACAGAAACCACATCTCTGTGCAACCACTACCGCTTGTGACCGTTTATAGAAACAGCAGTGGCATTTCCAGTAAAGACATTTCTCCAGCGATTAAGGCGTCATTTTCTAAACAACGAAGCAGTGACAGGAATGCTACGACTTCTCTGTCTCTTGGGTGAGTGAAAAGGGAGAGATTGTCTTGTTTCACACTCTCTCCCAAGAAGTTCCATGCAGAGAGTTGTGTGACTCTGAGAGAGCCACTCTGCCTTTTGCACTTCAGTTTCCTTATTAGCAAATATGAAGATAGCCACGGCCCCGGCCCCGGCCCCTGCATCGCAGAGCGAGCTCCACGAAACGAGACACCCCGACGCTCCCTTGTAGGCATTAGGATGGCATATATTAACTTCATCTCTGCCTCCAGCCCTAATCTACCTCAATCACCTCATCACGACAGCTCAGCCTTGTCAGAATCTGGCTTTCTTGCTCGGTCATCCATTGGTTTAGCTTCTTGCTCAAGTCTTCTTTTGCACAGCATCCCTTAACAGTAAGCTTCCTAGATCCAATGTACCCCCGTCTGTGTCCAGCTCCAAAGATCAGTTGCTGTGGCTGTCTCCAGACGCAACCGAGTTCTTCCTTCCCTTCGCCCCCAAGCCTGCACAGAGCCTGCTGCTCTCTCTGTGGAGACAAGCTCCCGCGTCTGTCACGGGACTTTTAAGAACCTGGAGTCACCACCAGCTATGCCCAGCGTTTGTGCCACGTCTAGCCAGACCTCACTCTTCATTTCAGAGCTGTCCTGAACTGCACTGGGGCCTTTCAATATCCTTGCAAAGCACTTCACTATGTGAGACCTTGTGAAATTTTTCTCCGTCTCTTCTACTGAGATGAACATCATTTCCTTTACAGCCTGTCCCCAGGCCTACCCTCTTTTCCCTTGCAAATGCATTTGCTTATGCTGTTTGAGGGTCCTTTATTCTTTGTGGTTCAGTATAAATATTCATAAACCCTTCTTCCCTGGGATATGCCTTTGTTCATATCTTCAACTTGTAATTCTGTCACATAGTACATGCTCAATAAAAATCTATAAATAAATATTTATTATAAGAACAAGTAAACATTATTTGGTGCTTTGTTCTATCTTGCAGAACTGAGGATGAGTGTGTGAGAGTGTCCATTAATTGGAAAAAGTCTGATTACTAATTAATCTGTTGTGAAATTTGTGACTGTCTTCACCTATTTTGCTGTCCCCACAGCTTCACTTTATAGCCAAGCAATTCTATGAATTATTTTCTGATTTTTTTTTCTGGTTCTTTTCTTTTTTCTTTTGGAATTGTTTTACTCTCTAGCCCAGGCTGACATGGAACTCACTCTGTAGTCCTGGAGGACTCCATCTCTTAGTTATCCCCTTGCCTCGTCCTTCTGAGTACTAAGACCTCAAGCATAGGCCACCACTCCAAGCCCAATGTCCTGACTTCATACTGTTGTGGACAGTGTTGGTGCCTTAGGCTGGGTCTTTGTCAGCACTAATAACAGTCCTAGAGAATGGCAGAAAAGGTAAATACTCCCAAGACTGACTGAGCTGTGATGACTGCTGGCCCAGGGATTGTCAGAATTGTAGAAACAAGTATCTCTGGCTTAGTCTAGGAGCCAGAAAAGACCTCAGCAAAGATAGGATTTGGGAAACAACTCCCAAGGAAAGCATAAGAGTGTCCAAGCAAATGGGGGAGTCCGTGTCTACACTCTGCTCTGGGTTCAAAGGTGAAAGGACAGAGTGTTCAGCACAGATAACACAGTTCTCCTGACATGCTTAACGCTCAGCCCTCAGCTCCCTGTAAGCAAAGCATGGCTGTCCCTGCCTGCTTCCTTAGCACTCACAAAGCAAATGCAGTAAGTTTGAGAATACAAAAGACTCTAACAACAGTATCATCATCATCGTCATCATCATCATCGTTATTATCATTTTATGATCACAGAGCTGAAGAGAGGTTTTTGTTTGTTTGGTTTTTGGGTTTTGTTTTTGTTTTTTTCCAGAGGGTAAAAGTATTGTGAAAGCATGGCGACTGAGGATCTGAAATCAAAACTCCAGCATCCATGCGGAGGACAGACCTGGCCACACTTGCCTCTAACCCAAGGGGGAGGGAACAAAAGTTGGCAGGTGCTGTGAACTCACTGGCCAACCCGAATAGCTAAAACCCAGCCTCAGGCTGGGCGGGAGACCTTGTCTCTGAAATAAGATGAAGAGTGAAAAGGAAATACTATTGATGTCCTCCTCCACAGACATGCAACCTCATGAATATGTGGACATATAAGACACACACACGTATACACACACAGTGTTATATGTTATTTTAATGTATAATAATTATATAATGTATATTTTATAAATTTATATAATATAACATGTTCTAGCTATATGAACATAATAATCATAATACTATAACAATAACTAAGAAAAATTTCAATAAGCAGTGTAAATAAAACAAGTCTGTTGTTGGAAAGAGGTTAAGGGTGAGAAAGACACATCTAATAAGGTTGTGAAAACAATCTAATGCCATCTAATCTAAGCCTGCAAGGTAAGAAGAAAGCCTCAGTGGGGAACACAAACAAGAGCACCCCAGTGAAGGGCCGGACTGGGCGGGGCTTCGCTGGTGCTGAAGAACATGCAGTGCGGGAGGAGGCCTGGCCACCACCAAAGCTCTGAGTCGGAGAGGTGGTTAGACGGCACAGCTTGTGGAACTCCTGACTCCGCAGGACCTCACGGCTCAAGACAAAGAGTCTGTTTTCTTCTAAGTCATTGGCAAACCACAAGCAGGGTGTAGTCAGGGAATTCGGATAACCCGTGTCGTGTATTACGGCATTGCCTTGCTGTCTACAAAATCTAAGGAAAACTGGACATCCAGGATGATGGTGGCTTAGAGTGGCGACAAAGGAGACAGAAGTCAACGAGCAGATAGATAATGTGGAGATTGGAGAAGGGATAGAGAACTCAAGGGTGGAGGATCATGGAGTCCTTCCTTTCTTGCCCCTGGCTCTGGAGCTGTGACTTTCCCATGCTGAGTTGAGGAATGCCTCTCCAAGATGCTTGAGACTAAGAACGTTTTGCATTTTAAAATATTTGCCCACACATAATGAGTTGTGTTAGAGATGTGGCCCCAAAGTCTACATAAGTTCTGTTTTATATACCGCTTATACATTGTACATAATATCCATGTATTATCTACCACTGACACATATGTAGTGCGGATGCTTGTGTAGATGTTCACGTGTGTGTGCACCCATATGCACATGCATGTTGAAGCTCAAAGGCGATGTCAGGTGTCTCCTATCACTCTCCACTTCGTGTTTGAGGGGGGTCTAGCTGAACCTGCAGGTTGCCAGTGCTGATACATCTCTTGAGTGAAGTTCCACGACAATCCACTCGCTCTGCACATAGGACGCTGGGATCCCAAGTGTCAGCCATGCCCATCCGTCTATCACCTGTGCCTTGGAAATCCAAACCCAGGTCCTTGTACTTCCCTCTACCCACAAAGCCACCCTCTCTCAGCCCCAAATGTGCACACCTGCACACCTGCCTTTTCACACCAGCCATTCCAGAAGGCCAAGCCTGGGGCTTCCCATTGGGTTCACATAGACACACTTTGATCATTTTTGGATTGGGATCTCAGTCTACTCAAAATCTAAGTGCTCTCGTGAATCCTGTAGTATAAATACTGTTCTTATGAGGTAAAGCTAAGTGTGGATGAAGAGACTGTGAACTTCGATAAATGTGAACACAACCTTAAGTCTTGAACCTTGACCACAGTCACCTTCTCCCAACTTGGATATTTCATGGCGCCCCCACTGCCTCCGTCCCTGGTCACAGGCCAAACTCCACTTCCAGGGGACTTGTGGGGACACCTCTGACTTCCTCCCACAACCCATCTGAGATGCTGCAGCCCCACCCTACATTGCCAGAACTCTGAGGAGAGCCGCTGGGCCACGAACGGCAGAGTCTCGTTCTGTGGTATCTCTAGAGTGCTCACAACACTTTGACCATGTGAGTAATTGGATGCTGGTATAGAACTATGCCAGCATTATGTGATGTGCACAAGACTGGATCCGTATTCCAGATCTCCCAATAGTGAAGGCTGGAAGGAGCCTAAGATACCATATCATCTGGTACCTACATAATAGAGGCGGGAAATATGGGGTGGAGGTAATTAACCTGGGGGCACACTGTGTGTGGTCATTAATATTACTTGTCAGCTTTTCCGCATTTACAGTCATGTAAGAGGCAAACCTCTGGTCATAATGCGCACTGTAACTAAAAGGATGCGCATTCTGTGAAGCAGAGCACTGAACTGTACAAAGGCTAGAGCAAGCTGGGCAGAAGGATCCGTCTCTCTGCTTCCTGACTGGGCATATAGTATAATTAGCTGTCTTGTGCCCCTGCCATGATGGGCTGTGCCCTTGAGCCATGAGCCAAAATAAGTTTTTGCTTCTTTCATTTGGTTTTTTTTCCAAGTACCCCAACAAAGCAATGAGGAAATTAACTATTTATCCATGCTAGTCCATAAAAGTATAATATTTCACCTAGATTCTGGCCAAGAGTGGTGGTAGTGCATGGCCGTAATCTTACTAGAGAGGCCAAAACAGGAGGGTTGAAAGTTTGAGGGGGGGGTGGAGGAGAAAAAGAAAAACCCTGTGTTCAAATTCTAACCGCGTGGCTTATTAGTCAGGCAAATGGATCCTTACTTTCTTTCTGTTTCCCAGCTTTAAAATGAGGACATTCGTTCTTTGCAAAATAGCAAGATGGTTAAAACTAATGTACATCAAACTCATGACAAAAAAAATGACAATAAATGACAGCTATTGTTACATGTTTACATTCCATTCACTGTGTCCCACTGAAGTGTTGGGCTGTTTCGTAGCCAACACAAGCCTATAACTCATGTTTACTGCATAATGCTCTTTTCTCTATGAAACATCCAGCCTGGTAGAAATTTGCATGGGTCCATGGGTTCCCACCAGGTCTATTTAAGAATAACAAACAGACATATCTCTTCCTGTGCCCATTTCAAGCCCTTTGAGACTTTTCTGTGCCCTGGAGAATCAGGTACACAATTTGTAATTTTATTCAGCAGTGAAATGCCACCACGGTAGGGAGGGGAAAAAAAAAAAAGTAAAGCAATATTTCAACCGAGAGAACCAGGTCTGGCACCCAGAATAAAGGACTCTTTAATAGGGAAAATAATCTATCAATTTCGTGAAAGGGCTTTTTGGAAAAGGCTGGGAGTCGCACTGCAATATAAAACATAAGTGGTACATTGTCCTAGTTTTGGGGGGTGGAAATCGTATGCCTCCACTAAAGAAAGCAATTCCGTTGGCTTCAGCCAGCATTTTTAGAATATGCCGTGCAGACAACTTTATTTTCTGTGGGTTAATAAGTGCCGTGAGAAAATGGGAGGGGCCGTGGTACAAATAAAGTTAATTTTAATGATTATAGCCCATTAATAATCTTGGGCACATCTCCCCAGCTAAAACGCCGAAGAAAAGAATCTGTTTCTGCCCGTAAAAGAAGCCCTTTGGAGTTATTGTCGTGTACATATTCTTTGCGTTAAAATACAGCTGTGTTCTGAGTCCTGATAAAGTCCTGATAAAGGGCTCTGCAAAGGGCGCCACAGAGCTTATTTCCGGTAAGAGCCACTGGAGGGCGCTCTAGAGTTCACTGCCGCCTGTCGTTCGCTCAAAAGGTAGCTGGTTGCCTAGGGAATATTGCTGAAGTTTCAAAGTCGCGTCCTCTAAGCAGAATAGGGCAGCAAAGTGTAATAAAAAGCCCCGAAAAAGAGCGGTGACCAGGGGTTAACTATTCAGCACTGTGGTATAGCCAGGGGCACCTGCGGCGAAGGAGGGCAAGCAAAACAGTAAAAGAAGAAGCTTACACTCCAACAGCAAAATTGATTTTGTACTTCCCCCATGATCTATTAATTCCTGTATTTTTTGATCTTAGCTTTTTAGAACCCTAGACATGTCGGTGAGCTGAGAATATACCCGTTTTTATTCTAGACACAGGCAAGAGAGGAGAAGAAACATGGTGTCGGCAAGGTGGGAGGCAAACATGGTCAGTTACAAAACCCCCAAAGCTAACAACTGCCAACCAACTCGCCCAGAGTAAACCTTTTGGGGTCGTAGTTTAATTTTATTAATTTAATTGAAGCTAGTGTTCTTGGTGTCAGTGGCTTCAGTCGTATTCTCAGTATTCATTCCCTTTTCCTGGTCTCTATAATACTTTCAAAATATAGCAAGTGCTTGCCTAAGTAAAGGGACGGACACAAGGCTATGGGGGTTCAGCACAATGTCTTCCTCATGCGGGTATTCTCTGTTCTTGAACAGCATCCTTGAAGATGTTGTTATGTGATTCTGCAGGAAAACGATGATGATGGTGATGATGAAGATGAGATGATGACAATGATGATGATTTTAAAATACAGGCAATTTAAAAATAATGGCCTGAATATACAGACTGTCTTTTTATAAAATATGCAATTGATTTGTTCCTTTAGGAATATAAAACAAATAATGCCAGTTATTTCTTATGATTTTAGCATTACTTTTTATGTGTTAAATTAAATAGACTTGCTTTCCCAGTGCAGTGTTCTAAAGACGTAGGAGAAAGAGCTCCAACTCGAGTCGTAGAGCATGTACTTAGCTTCTCTCAAATCATTGGCTCAATTGATTATCTATTGGCTGTGTACTGAATGCTGAAAATCTCCCTACTAAACAGAAATCTCTATCCAGTCTAGGATACACAGGGAAACTCAAATGATAAATTCCAATAATAAATTGTGTAGTACATTGGAAAGTAATACATGCTATAAAATAAAATAGAGCAAGATGGAAGGAATTGGAAACACGGGGCCGAACGTTAGGCAAGGCTTTAAGTTGATACAGGGAGGCCTCATCAAGAAGGTGACATTTGCAATGCTTGTTTGAATGAACAAATGGGATGGACATTGAGTGGAGGAGAAAAGAAGCAACAGAACAGAAGCATGCCAAAGAGGACCTCTGGGGGAGGGGGTCAATGTAGCGATGTATCAGAGCAGATATTAAGATTCGAGATCAAGCCTCTGACAGAGGGCGAGAAGTAATGATAGATCTGGGGGAGGTTATTGAGACTTGTGGAGAACAAGAGCTCCACAAAGACCAAACTGAGCAGGGCACAGGGGTCTTGTATGAGACGGTTTCTACAATCAAGGACCATGTGTGTATGTGGCCTGGAACCCCCGCACAGATGGGGCTCATGATAACTCGGTATAGGACTGAAGACCCTATGCAGGGAAACAGGGACTGTTTCAGTCATGATCTTGATGGCTGACTCTTTGACCCTCCCCCATACAAGCCGGGGAGTGACAGACTGGCTAGATCCCAGGGGAGGACATTGCAGCCAGCCCTGAGGAGTCAGGATAAGCTGGGGCTGGATGGAAGGGAAGGAGGTCCTCCCCTGTTGGTGGAC
>JAQQSO010001293.1:0-15304 GCA_028658305.1 Pachyuromys duprasi
AAAAGGGGGACATAACTACAGATACTGAGGAAATCCAAACAATCATTAGGTCTTACTACCAAAGCCTATATGCCACAAAATTTGAAATCTATACACCTATGGAAGATAAGCAAGAAGATGGATCCAGGGTGGGATGATCAATCCTCGCTTAGATGGATAAATGGGATGGACATTGAATGTAGGAGAAAACAAGCAACAGGACAGGAGCCTACCACAGAGGGCCTCTGAAAGACTCTAACAATGTATCAAAGCAGATATTAAGACTCACAACCAAGCCATCGCCAGAGTGCAGGGAATCATATGAAAAAAGGGGGAGTTAGTAAGACTTGGCCAGGACAAGATCTCCACAAAGACCAAATAGATCAGGGCACAGGGGTCTTCTATGAGACTGTTTCTCCAACCAAGGACCATGCATGGATATAACCTAGAACCCCTGCTCGGATATAGCCCATGGTAGCTCAGTATCCAACTGGGTACCCTAGTAAGGGGAATAGGGATTATTTTGGTCATGAACTCAATGCCTGGCTTGTCGACACTCCCCCCCCCCCCCCCCGCAGGGAGGAGCCGCCTAACTAGATCCCATTGCAGCCAGTCCTGAAGAGACATGATAAGCAAGGTTCAGATGGAAAGGGGGGGGGGGAGGTCCTCCCCTCTCTGTGGACTTGGAAGGGGGCAGGGAGAAGATGAGGGATGGAGGGGTTGAGTGGGAGGGAATACAAAATATAGCTACAGCTGGGATACAAAATATACAACTTGTGATTAATATAAAAATAAGTAAATTACTTATAAAAAAAGGAAAATAGATGAATATTTCTGCTCTTGAAGTGCTTATATCCTTTTTTAGAATCAGTATGTTCTGTACTCATTTTCTTAATTCAATTGTCTTCCTCTTGGGTTTAGTTAAGTTGAAGCTTTTTCAGACTATATTGACTAGGCCTTTTAGGATAATACTTAGTATAGGGTTGTAAGGGATCCATGGCAGACAAATGTTTATCATGGAAATAAAAAATGTATATAATTTTGTGTTAGAATTTCTCAAGTCAGACAATGATCTTATTTGATTCTGGGTAGAGAAAAGGAAGTTTAAATTCAAGAATTTAGGAAATGTGTGAAAATATCTATGCATATTTATATGATCACATAAACATATTGGGTATCTGTATAGAAACACACAGATGCTGCACAGTGAAATTCTTTAAAAAATGCTTTTAAGCATTTCAAAGGATTCTTTAAAAAATGTTTTTAAGATCCTGAATTTAAACTGTTAAAAAAAGATCCTGATTTTATTATTGTCAGGAACTGTAGCACATAGAAGGTATTTTAAGCAACACAAAATGAACAGAAGCAGTTTATCACTACTGTAAGTTAATTGTGGTATTGATATGTAATCAACTCTAATGAATTCAACAGTCATTAATTTGAATTTAAAAAACAAGCTTTGTCACAGTTAACTAATCACTGCTGTCCATTTGCATTTCATAAATATTACTCCCATCTGTGAACAGGCTCATGCTGTGCTGCTGCTGGGTCAGTAGTTGAGCTGAATCACTCTGGAAATTACTATCCTTGTTTTGACTAGTGATCTTGTATGTTTGTGCCAAACCTAAGATAGTTTGGTTACTAAACAGCAACAAAACCAAGTTTCCTCCCCCCCTCCCAACACTAAGTGGGAAAGAAAGAGGGTTAGAGGGGAAAAGGGTTGTCAAAATCATTAGACAACTTCCTGCTGATTAGAAGCATTTTCTTATTAGTAGACAAACGCAAATGTTTGGAAAACAGTGGTTCTCCAAGAAGTCTACAAAATCAAGGCTATCTTTGTAATACCAGACACCCTATCCACCCTACGTGAATTTGTGACATAGTGGTTCTGACATTAACATGTAGTGAGTTTATTATTATTTTTATTATAAATGAACAAGTTAACATCTACATACATAGATTGTTTTTGCTTGAAATTTCAATATTGTAATGCTTGATAAATCTCACATAAGGCTTTTTGAGGCCTTCCATACATTTTAGATTTATTTACATTTTTCTATTTATTTCTTTTACATTTGAGCTTATAACATATTTACATCACTTCTGTAGCTAGACTTTTGGATACTTTTTTTCTTACCTCTTTATACTACCCCTATTCCTACTACCCCCCAATATTATGTGGGAAAGAAAGGTTAGAGGGGAAAGGGGTTGTCAATATCATTAGACTACTCCCTGCTGATTAGAAGCATTGAGTTCCTTGGGCCAAATTTGATCTTTGCCATCAGGATATCTCCAGTCAGCAAGCAGAAATCCACCAAACACCAACAAAAAGCAACCAGCAACAGCAGCAGGAACAGCACCCACTCTTGGGCTCTGGCGTTATATACCGGAAGAGTCCCCAGAATTTCAAATAGAAACTATCTTCAGCTGGCAAAATCATGCCCCTGCCAGAGCACAAGAAAAATCATAGTTCTCTACTGTGAACAAGCTGAAGCAGCCCCATATCCCACACCTGGGATTAAAACAAAAACATATTCTCATAACATTTCTGAGTTTTTAAAGAAACAAAACATTCTCACTATGCATTTCTCTCCTCCTTTTCCTCCCACAAAGGCTCTAATATACATCTTTTTGCTCTATTTAAAATTTATGGTCTCTCTTTCTTTTAATTGTTGATACATACATATATGTATATACACATATATCCCAAACATAATCTGCTCAGCTTGAACAATGCCATTTGTATGCATGTCCTCAGAATTGACCATTTGCTACTGGACAATTGGTATTCTCTGCTCTGGAGAAGACTATTTCTTGTACTTGTAGCATTCCTTAGTTGCCAATTTTTCTTTGTGTAGGGTTGAGGCCTCTTGGGCTTTTCCCAGTTCACTGTCTATTGCTGTAGTTCTTATTAGCTCATGTTTATGTATCATGTTGGTGAGACTCTATGGGTATAGATTTTGACATTTCTAGAAGACACAGACACATAGCCCTGATTCTTTGGCTCTTACAGTCTTTTTGCCTCCTCTTCCACCATGTTCTGTGAGCCTTAGGTAGGGAGATATTTTATAGATATAGCAGTTAGGACCGGACTCCACAACTCTGAATTTTGATTGGTTGTAGTTTTCTGTAGTGGTCTCTATCTGTTGTAAAGAGAAGTTTCCTAGATGAGTGGTAGTATATTCTGTCTCTTTAAATCACACACACACACACACACACACACACACATGCATACACACACAAAATTAGGTGTTCCATAGTTTAGTGCACATATGTTTAGGATAGTGATGTCTTCTTGGTTAACTGTTTCCTTCATTATGACAAAGTATTGCTCTTTATCTCTTAATAGTTTTAGTTTGAAATCTGTTTTGTCAGATATCAGGATAGTGATGCTTGCTTGCTTTCTGGTCTCCCCCCCCCTTTTTTTTTGAGTATTTTAGTCTATTTTTTTTTTTTACTTTCAGATAGTGCCTATTTTTAAAGCTAAGATGGGTAGAAATGTTAGGTATTGCATGTCAGGGTCCTGTGGGTTGAGGGATAGGTAAGTAGGGCCCTGGCCAAAGCTTAGATAACATCTGTAGAGCCAACAGGGGAGGCCAGAGTAAGTTGGGACACTGGATATGGGACCAGGGCTAGATTGGCAGGTTGAGGAGATGGCATGGATGGATCATCAGGCTAGACCCTAGATAAGGAGTTGGAAATTGTGCACGATTTCTTTTTAAAAGTATGCATACATATGCATGTTTATGTGTGGATACATAAGCTTCTAAGTTCAGGTACCCTCAGAGTAGGGAACCTTAGAGCTGGAGTTACAGGCAGTTGTGAAATGCCTGATGTAGGTGCTGGAAATATTCCCTATCTACCACTTCTGTAATTGTAAGACAATAAAAGGATTTTGAGACCAAGGAATATCTGCATTGTTCATTTAAGATAATTTAAATTGTTGTTTTATACAGTTAGTGTTTACAGCATTGTAACCAGAAATAAACGTACTTTCAGGAGACCTTTGAGGCACTCTCATTGTCTATTAGACTACCTAAACAATGGTTTCTAAGAAATTGAAAATTTCCCAGGATTTACATCCTGGAAAAATGAAAAGGCCAAAGCCTGGTGACACGTAGCCAGGGGAGGAACTTATCGCCTATGAAAAGATTTCATACAGTTTTGACAACTTGTCACACCACCTTTCAGGAGAGAAGGAGCCAAGACTACAATGGGCCAGTGATGGTCAGGCACACACCTGGATTGTGACTGCCTAGTATGTGTACTTGTTGCCTTCTACTTAAATCTATCTTCCCCCATCGTGCATATGTTAACTTCAGAGTTTGTTCATTTTCTGAGTGTGGACATATAGAATAATTCTTCTTTTCTCTGAATTTTAATATTACTTGTCCTGTGGCTAATGTCCTAGCAACTTAAAAATATGCTTACATTCTTTTGTTAGAAGCTGTACTTTTGTTGGCTGTTGATAGGAAACAGTTATAAAGCATTTCAAAAACACCACCAACAGAAACAAATATTTAAAAAAACTAGTTTAAAAATAAGTACTTGTTTTCAGCTGTTTACAGATATATTTATTGAGTAGTGCCTCTTAATTGCTAGGAGGCACTGCTTAAAGTTTATAGGCTTGCCTAATATTTTCTTGCTTAAGGAAAATACTTATAATACAACATGAAGACAGACCTAGGAAAGGTAAGCGCCACTAACAATTCTAGTTTGGATGGTATCAGCTTGGTAAGTTTTTTCCTAACTTGGCATCTTAGGAAGCTTATGGAATAGAACATGGACATAATACATTCAATGTATAAAGGAGATATTGAAAACTAGCATGATTTCATTTACGTTTTAATTAAAACATTTTGTGTGTGTATTTGCACTTGCAAATAAGGGCTCCAGATCCAAGCACTGGGGTTGAAGTTATAGGCTGTTTTGAGTCATAGGATATAGGTTCTGGGAATCAAACCCTAGAAGATGAACCATCTCATAAGCAGCAGTTAGCATGATTATACAGAGGAATGGCAGAGAAGTTCTTTGTATATTAACTGTTCTAGGGTTTTATTGCTGTGAAGAGGTATCATGACCATGGCAAATCTTATAAAAGAAAGCATTTAATTGGGGCTGGTTTGTAGTTCAGAGGTTTTTTGTTATGGTGGGAAGCATAGCTGTAGGTAGGCAGACATGGTGGTGGAGAGACATTTGAGAGTTCTATTTCTGAATCGGTAGGCAGCAAGAAGAGAGTACCACACTGGGCATGGCTTGAACATCCGAGACCTCAAAGCCCACTCCCAGTGACACGATTCCTCCAACAAGGTCACACCTACTCCTCCAGGTTAAATCTCCTAACAGTGGCCACTCCTTATAGGCCTATGGAGGCTGTTTTTATTCAAACCACTGCATTAATTCAGTTTCTACTTTTCACCCAAAGCCCAGATATATGTTTATATTATTGACAAAACCCAGGACTTTAGAGCTCTTGTAAATGTAAATAACTGTGTGACTGACCTCAGACATACTCATTTTTCAATGTACAAATGCATCATACAAACTTCAAATTACTCATTTTATGAAGGTAAATAGATATAGACCAGGGTTTCAAACAGTAGGATTGCCCAAGTGCCAAGAATTTTATCTGAATTGTACTGGTTAAAAATATTGGGAACAAGCTAGGTGTACTGGTGCAAACTTTTATCCCAGCACTGGGAGGCAGAGGCATGCAGAACTCATGAGTTCAAGGCCATCCTGGTCTACATAGTGAGTTCCAGGACAGAAAGCTACATAGTGAGACCCTGTCTCCAAAGAAGCAAAACCAAAACAAACAAACAAGCAAAAAATCAGGAATATTAAAGGATTTTCATTGGACATCTTAAATGTTGACAGTTCAGAGACAGTGCATATTGCATAAAGCGGAGCACTTTCTGGTCACTTTGCATGTTTTTTTTTTTTTTTGGTTTTTTTTTTTGGTTTTTTTTTTTTTTTTTTTGCTCATTTTAAACTCATGTCTGTAGCTCTGCAAACGTTTGCATCTTATAAAGTTCAGACACACCACTTTACACATATCTAGTCACAAATAGCATATTAGCATATTACATTCTAAAGTCTTTAAAATACTTGCTTATGAAGTGGTCACTTGGAAGACTTTAGTACATATGGGAGTAAACAACCACATTTTGATTGGATTTAAGGCTCACTGCATGAGATGGAACCTATACCTGATATCGGTAAAGTGTTCAAAATCTTCAGACTAGACAGGCCATGGGCCTAGGGGAAACACTATTATTCTGCTAAAGGAACAAGGCAGTAAAATACTCCTAATACCGTATCCCTATACACATAAATCACTGCTCGTGTGTGTATTGATTGTCAAGGGGATAGTTTCCTCAGATACTCCATCAGCATGTTTTTTTTATTGAAAACCACTGATTTTTTTGTATAATATTGTTTTATATCTTGCCACTTTGCTCAAACTGTTTAACAGCTCTAAGGTTTTTTTTTAATCATAGAGTGTTTTCTTTCTCTTTCATTTATGACAGATAAATTTGCTGGGTATTCTGAGCTGGCTGTTTTTGTCTTTCAGAATGTGAAATACATTCCAAGTCTTCCTTCATTTTAAAGTTTCTGTGGCGAAATCCACTGTTAATGTTATGGTTATGTGGTTTGGCATTCCTCTGTGGCTGATTCCAAATTCTTTCTTTTTCTTTCTTTTTTCTTTCTTTCTTTCTTTCTTAAACATATGTAGTGATTCAGTGTAGTATGACAATGGGAAGTTGTTTTTTAGTCTTCTCTGTGTGATGTTCAAAATGCCTTCTATATATTGACTGACATATTCTTTCATAATTTTTGGTAAATTTCTGTTATGGTTATGTTGAAAATGTATTCTAAGTCATTAAAGTTACATCCTTTATGGCCACAGTTCATAGATTGTTCTTTTCACCATTTTCTCATTATCTCAAAAGTTCTGCTATAACTTCTTATTACATTAACTTTGTCTTTGTAGGAACATTGCAATTGCCCACATTGTTCCCAGATACTTTGTTCTCTCCTTGATCCATTTTGTTGCTGAAGTTTTGAAGACAGCGTTTTATTTTTATTTTTAAAAATTCTTCACTCTTATATTACATTTCTACTGCAGCCTTCCTCCTCTCCCCTCAGAAAAGATCAGGCCTTCCCGGAACATCAACCAAACACAGCATAACAAGCTACAATAAGACCAGGCACATACATCACATCAAGGCTGGACAAGGGAACACAGTAGGAGGATAAGGGTCCCACTAGTAGGCAAAAGAGTTAGGAACAGCCTCTGCTCCTACTGTTAGGATTTCCTCAAGAACTCAGAGCTCCTCAGCCAAAACATATATGCAGAGGATCCACAAACCCTTACAGGCTCTCTCATCTCTCCAAGTTTGCACAGTCCTGGTCAGTTGATTCTGTGGGCTGTGTTCTCCTGGTGTGTCCCTGACCCCTCTGGCTCCTCTGTTCCTTCCTCCTTCCTCCTCTGCAGGACTCCTGAGCCCCAACTAGTATTTGGCTGTGGTTCTCTGCATCTGCCCCAATCAGCTGTTGGATGAAGTCTTTCTATTCTCTTTGATGTTGATTCAGCTAGGTTCTGATCCCATCACACTCTGCAGGCAGGACAAATTGTAGGTTTTGAGGCTGGGTTGGTGTCCCTCAAGAGAACATTTTATTGAATTTCTTTTTCATACATAAAACTTACCTTCTTATTCATTTATGATTTTTCTATGTCATCTTAGAATCCATTCAGGAATTTGAGTTTTGTATGATTTTTTTTTTTTTTTTTGGTTTGGCATTGCATCCAATCATTCTGAATGCAGGCTGTTACTGTTGGCTTAGTAAGTTTTGGGGGACTCATGTTACTTTGGCCTTTCATGTTCCTGTGTTTTGTATTGGGCTTTTTAGATATACAGTTAGGTTGTTGGTTTAATTCATTTATTGTTTAATTTTTAAAATTGCTTCTTTGCATGAACTCAATGGCTGGCTCTTCGACCTCCCCGCCCCCGGAGAGAGGAGCAGCCTTGCTAGGCCACAGAAGAGGACATTGCAGCCATTCCTGAAGAGACCTGATAAGCTAGAGTTAGATGGAAGAGGAGGAGGTCCTTCCCTATGAGTGGACTTGGAAAGGGGCAGGGAGGAGATGAGGGAGGGAAGGGTGGGATAGGGAGGGAATGTGGGAGAGGGCTATGGCTGGGATATAAAGTATATAACCTGTGATTAATATAAAATAAAAATGTTTAAAAAATTGCTTCTTTGTTTTAAATTACTCTTTTTCTAACAATGGGAGTGTTTGCTTTGTTCAAGCGGGACTAAGATGTAGTGTTGTGGTGTCTTCCACACCTAGTCTGGGCACCAGACACAATTTCCAGTATTCTTCTACTATTAGAATATTATCTGCAAAAATAGTTACTCTCAAAGATGAAGCCCATGCGGAAGCATGGTAATGATCAAATTAAATATCAGTCATTCCTTAAGCATCAAGCATTCTAGTGGTCAATGAATTACTGTGTGTCCTCTATTAGTGTGAGTGCTAATATATTAGTTACTTTGCATGACTGGGAGGAAAACCAACAGCAATAAGAAAAGAAAAGAAAAGAAAAGAAAAGAAAGCTCACAAACTGTGGGTATTGAGTTGACAGAGAAAAAGTGGAGGTTAGGAATGGTTACAGAAGAGGTGACAGTTGGGACAAAGGAGAGGAGATGGAAGCAGCATTGGCTGAAGGCTGACTGGAAAGGGAGATGTAGAGATATAGTAAAGTGACATATGCTATTCCCGGCTCTTGGGATGTTAAGATACACAGATTTCCCCCAGTTCTTGCCAGGCTATGTTCTTGGAGGAGAGAAATGGAAAAAAGAAAGAGGGTGGAAAACAAATAACTGTAACACACACACACACACACACACTGGAGAGAGAGAATGGGAGTCTATGTTCTTGGAGGAGAGAAATGGAAAAAAGAAAGAGGGTGGAAAACATGAAAACAAATAACTGTAACACACACACACACACACACTGGAGAGAGAGAGAGAATGGGAGTCTAGATTAGGAAGGCAAGCAATGCTGTTTGCTGCTCCTGCTCCAGCAGGCTGTTTGCTCTCAGTCTCCTGAGAGCGCAGTTCTCAGGCCACAGAGCTGTCACTTCAGCAAGGCAGCTGCCCGCTGTTCCTGAACAAATCTGCTTTCTGCCACTGCGACTGAGAAGTTCTGCTTTAAACTGGCTACTGCTTTTTCGGATTCCTTGTATTGCTCTCAGATAATACATTTTTCTCTCAGACCTGCCATCTTGTTCTCAGGCCAGCTCCCTGTGGTGTGCTCCTCATTGCTAGCGTCTCTATGCTCCATGCTCCGAATTCCATGTCACTTAAGTCGTGTTTCAGTGTCCACAGCCATGCTTCATTCACAGTTTTCTGCTGTGCTGCCTGCTTCACACCCTTCTTCATACTATTCACTATTGGAAGTGGATTGTTCCCCCTCCCTGGCTGAGGAGCTATTTTCGGCTTCACTGGGTCAGACCATCCTTTTCCTGCTTTCTTTATTAGGTATACAATTGTTGCTCTGCACGTACACCTGCACACCAGAAGAGGGCACCATTATAGGTGGTTGTGAGCCACCATGCGGTTGCTGGGAATTGAACTCATGACCTCTGGAAGAGCAAGCAGTGCTCTTAACCTCTGAGCCATCTCTCCAGCCCCTCCTTTTCCTGTTTCTTTCTGGTACCTTTTCAGTTCTTTTGTGGATTTCTGAAGCTCTCTCCTGATTTTCCCTGTGAAGTTAAGCCCACATTTCTCCTGACTCTCCCTGGCTCACACAGAGGCAGTCTTTAATCTGCTATGGTTCTTGGAAGTCAGCACATAAGTTTACAAGAGAAGTACAGGAAAAAAAAAAAAACAGTGGCCAGAGGGTTTTACTCAGTTATTTTTAGGAACTTTAGAGGTGGGTTAAGTTTTGTCTCATGCTGCATGGAAGTACAGCAACACATAAAAGTTTATAAAAAGCTAATCAGCTAGAATTCTCCTTAAAGAACACTGTCTTAGGTAAGGTTATTATTGCTGTGATGAAATACCATGGGCAAAAGCAATTTAGGGAGAAAAGGGTTTATTTCACTCACATTTCCATATAACAGCTCATCATTAAAAGCAGTGAGGGCAGGAACTTATACAAGGCTGGAGCTCAGGGGCAGGAGCTGATTCAAAAGCTATGGAGGGGTATTGCTTATTGGCTTGCTCTTCATGGCTTGCTCAACCTGCTTTCTTATAGACCCCAGGACCACTAGCTCAGGCATAGCACCACCCACAATGGACTAGTCTCTTCCCCAGCAATTATTAATTAAGGAAATGCTCTGCGGCTGGATCATTTGAAGACATTTCCTCAATTGCAGGTCCCTCCTTTCAGATGACTTTAGCTTGTGTTAAGTTGACATAAAGCTAGCCAGTACAGACACCAAGATAGTACAGATGTGATTTTTGTCGTTATTCTTCTACAGTTACAATGGAGATGGGGATCTCCTCAACACCCTTCATTTTATGTCTGAAAAGGTTCAACAGAACCACAATGGCTCAACAGAGCCTCAAAGGACCAACACAATTTACATTCTCTATCACAGGGCAGACAGTTCATCAAACTCCAATTTCTTTAAAACAGCTTCCAGATTGACAAGTCTATGGCACAAAGGGTACAATATCCCAAAATAGTTCCTAGGTACTGAAACAACATAGAAGAACCCTGAAAGACAAAGCTAGTCACCAAATGGCAGTCATTAGAATAGTTCAAATGGTACTTAAACTGTGAACAAACGATACTTAAACTGTGGGAGAGATGGAGATATTCTAAAGAAACACTATGTCCCTCACTTAGGTAATCAGACTATGGAAACTGTGGACCTCAAGAGACTGAAGTTCCCCTAGAAATCTCATTTTGGGAGAGGAGAAAGCCCAAAGCTTAAGGCAAAGTCCCCCCTCCCCAAGAGACTTACAGCTTATAAGGATACCGCACCGAAGAGACAATAATAAGTCAATGTGTCTATGAACCTTGACCAGGGCTGCTTACAGATCCAGAACTCAAACCTCCTACTTGAACTTTAACTTCACCTCAGAACCCCAATGTTGGACTTGGGGGATATTAGATCTCATTTTTTTCTCTTCCTGATATGTCCATATAGGATAACCCTCCTCTGTCTGATGTTTTTCACCATGAATTTGGCTGTCTTAATGGCTTATTGAGGACAGGTGGCTGAACCTGGCTGAACCTGAGCATAGACTGTGACCCTAAGTTTGGTAACATCTAAGGCAACCATGAAGTGATTAAAAGACATAGTTTGGGATATATGCTATCTGCAGAAATTTAACCACATGTGGGGAGAAAATACTGAATGCCCTAGCCACTGTTGGAATCATTTTATTTCAGGGACATTTTCTTTCTTTCATTTTCTTTTTGGTTAGTTTTGAGGCATGGCTTCACCATTAGTTCTGACTGTCCTGAAAATCCCTAGATAGACCAGTCTGGCCTTGAACTCAGAGACCTGCCTGTCTCTGTCTCCTAGGTGCTGGGATTAAAGGTGTGTTCTACAACACCTGGCTCAGGAACATTTCTAATTTTCTAACCTTAGACAACATCAAATGCATTTTACCTCTACTTGGTGAAACAGAAAAATGTTTTGTTTTTTTTTTTCAGAAAAAAAATCTCTAAACTGCTTTTTTGTTTTAGGCAAACTTACACTTTTAGGATCAGCCTATGTACTGAGGTACTTTTACCTGATTTCTGAGCCTTAGTTTGTTTAGAATACACATAGTGTGTCAATGTTAAAATGAGCTAATTTGCTTTTTCAATAATTGCTAATAGATGATACATGCTGTAAACAAGGGTACAGTTAGGCATTTCATATCTAAATATGTTGTTAGGAACTGGGCTTCTCTTTTGTGAGTTCTTGTTAATAGAGGAGTTCAGAAATGGACTCAGAAGGAAACTCAAGAACCCTTTTGTCGGTGTTTGAGGCAGGTAAGTCCATCATAGACTGCCTGGAGAAATAGGGCTCTTCTGAGAGAGAATGCAGAGTGTCAGGCAGATCTTTGGACTTTGGCCTGCATCCAAAGAAGAAATAGAAAAGGAGAGATTTTGACTAGAACTCAAGAAATGTATTTGAGCTTGACAATGAAGTTCTATAAGGGGATACATCAAGAAAGGAGAAACTAACACGTGATCCTTAAAACAAATTTGAGTGTTTTGTGTTCACCCAGGAACAGAGACAACATCAGATTTTATTCTTTTGTTAAGATAATTACATTTCTTTGGTGTATTGAAACTGGTCTGTTGCACAATTTTGGATTGCAATAGACTGTGATGACTCTTTCGTATATTTAATTATAAACTCGGTGTCCATGGAGGCCAGAAGAGGGCATCAGATCCTCCGGAACTGCAGTTAAAGATGGCCATGAGCCATCATGTGGGTGCTCAGGACTGGACTCAGATTCTCTGCAAGAGCAGCAAATACATCCAAACTCTGAGCCATCCCTCAGGTTCCCACTATGTGTGTTTGCCTGTGTGACTGTACATGTACTACATGAGTGCCTGATACACATGGCATACATCCTGGAACAGGTGGTTGTGGGCAGACATGTGGGTACTAAAAATTGTACTAGAGTCTTCTTAACTGCTGAGCCATCTCTCTAGCTCCATTGCATTGCCTGTTTTGGAGACAAAGTCTTCTTATGAAGCCATGGCTGACGTGGAACTCCCTATATAGACCAAGCTAACTTTGAATTCAGTAAGGTACACTTGCCCGTCTCCCAAGCACTGGGAATAAAGGTAGGTCCCAATCAACCAATTTTGCAAGCATTGGTTTTTCCAAACTATAAAAAGTTCATAACTTAATAACTTTGTCTTAGGGTTTCTGTTGCTGTGAAGAAACACTATCATCATGGAAACTTTTATAAAGGAAAACATTTACTTGGAACTGGCTTACAGGTTTAGAGGTTTCATCCTGGGAAGCATGGCAGCATGCAGGCACACATGATGCTAGAGAGGTAGCTGAGATTTCTACATCTGGATCTGTAGGCAGCAAGAAGAGAGAGTAACACTGGGCCTGGCTTGAATGTCTGAAACCTAAAAGCCTGCCCCAGAGACACACTTCCTCCACCAAGGTCACACCTACTCCACCAAGGCCAGACCTCCTAATTGTGTCACTCCCTATGGGGGCCACTTTCATTCAAATTATCACAAACTTCAACTGATTATTGCTATATGAAAAAAAAACAATAGTTTTTTTTAACCTTTTGATCTTTGTAAAAGCCTCAAAAATACTAGAAAAATTAGACCCAATCTGAGCTTTCAAGAATTCAAACTGTAAATAATGGATGTCCCAAAATACATTTACTATTTGCTTTTTCTTTTCTAGTCACCCATTAACTATACCAGCACCAGTTCAAAATGAATGGATACTGAGAAAGTTGAGTGTTCAGATTATTCTTATTTTTTAAATAAAAGATTTATTTATTATTTGTACAGTATTCTGCTTACAAGTGTACCTGTATACCAGAAGAGAGCACCAGATCTTACAATAGATGGTTATGAGTCACCTTGTGGTTGCTGGGAATTGAACTCAGGAACTTTGGAAGAATAGCCAGTGGTTTTAATGTCTGGGACATCTCTCCACCCCCCTGTTCAGAGTCTTAGCTTATTATATTAAACAATATAACAGATAAAAATGAATGATTAGTTTTTTAAAAAAATAATAGTTTGTGTGCTTTATATAGTATTTCTTTATCGAAGAAATGGAAAAATTACAAGACAATCTGCACCTTTAAAAAGCTACGTGCTTCACAGAATTTGGCAAAGCTAAAGGAATGCAAGGTAAATAAATGCCAAGTAACCAGCAAATACTTCCACTCCGCACAGGTTTTCCCAGCAGCTGCGTGTGGTTGAAGGATGAGAAATGACAGTGACACGGAGCAAGCCTGAGCAATGACCACAGCAGGTTAGAGCATAGCCCTGCTTTGCTTTGAGCCAGTCTTACAATTGCTTACATTCACCCTGTTGAATAAGGAGAAATGCAAGTCATCCCCAAAACAGCATCTTGGATGAGAAACACTACAATTCATGGAGACTGTGAAGTATGGAAAGCTAACAAGGAAATTTCTCCCATCCACACAGCTGTACCTACCTTTGCTCCTTTAAAGGAACAAATGATTCAAATAATAGAATGTTTTTTACACTGTTTTGAGCTTTATTAGTCTCTTAAGTTCCCTTAGCTACAGATTCCTGTAACTGAGACCTCTTAAAATGAGTAATGACGGGTATTTGGAGAGCCTTCCCTCCCTTTATAAAGAGCTTTTGATAAATGTGTGTTATAAATCCCATCTTTTTAATGTCTTTCAGATTTAGGGGCACCTGGGGGAAAAACTTGCATCTGGACAAATATTGTTATTTGAAACCCTGGTATATATTTGTTTGCCTTGACAAAATAAGCATTTTGTTATTGTATTTATGAGATACTATTGAGCATACTCTATTCATAATAATACTGCTCCATATTTTTTATGAGATTTAATTTTTTAAAGAAATTGCTAGTGCTATGACCCTATTATTTTACTGAGTGAAGGACTCTGAACTTTATTTCAACAGTAGACGCCTGTATATTCTGTATAATTCTTCTATGTGATGATGCTCATTGTTGCTGGCTCTTTTGTATATGTATGATACAAGCCTCCTTAGATAGAAAGCTTAAGAAAACATTTTACAGAGATGATAACCTCTAAAATAGAGTTGCTAATGATGTCCAACATCTTCAAGTAATGTTTTTGTGTATTCCTAATTGTATTATGACTTGTCTCTTCAGCAAAGCAATTAGATAAGCCCTAACTCTGGGCACCCCAAGCTGTGCCTTCTGATAACTGAAAGTGTATTGAATGTTGACAAGTCTGTATACAAATGTTTAATTTTTTGAAATATGTTTACTTTATTGGTTGCGTTTTTATAAAGCTTTATAACTATTGTCTGTTAACATTCAACAAAGGCATTCTTTCATAACAGTCGTGTTTTTGAAAAGCCTCATGACAAACTGTTAATTGTTAACATTCTCTAAACAGTGTTCTTGACAAAGGAGACTGAACAATATTTTGAGAGACTAGGGCATACCAGAAAAACAGAATAGACCACAGGTATATCTGAGCTAAGAACCATTCTTTCTATATATCTTAGTTGCTTGGATTGGCCCTAATAGGTTCATTGGCACCAGCTCCTTGACATCTATCACTTACTCCCTCAACATGGTATTGAATCAGATAAAGCAGTACATACTTTATCTGACAGTTCTCTAGAAGAACA
>JAQQSO010001294.1:0-15270 GCA_028658305.1 Pachyuromys duprasi
ACAAGAAGGAGGACCCAGGTTGGTATGATCAATGCTTGTTTGAATGAACAAATGGGATGGACATTGAGTGGAGGAGAAAACAAGCAACAGAACAGGAGCATGCCAAAGAGGACCTCTGGGGGAGGGGGGGGTCAATGTAGTGAGGTATCAGAGCAGATATTAAGACTCGAGATCAAGCCTCTGACAGAGGGTGAGAAGTAATGATAGATCTGGTTGAGGTTGTTGAGACTTGGGGAGAACAAGAGCTCCACAAAGACCAAACTGAGCAGGGCACAGGGGTCTTGTATGAGAAGGTTTCTACAATCAAGGACCATGTGTGGACTGTGGCCTGGAACCCCCGCGCAGATGGGGCCCATGATAGCTCATTGTCAGACTGAAGACCCTACTCAGGGAAACAGGGACTGTTTCAGTCATGAACTTGATGACTGACTCTTTGACCCTCCCCCATACAAGCCTGGGAGTGACAGACTGCCTAGATCCCAGGGGAGGACATTGCAGCCAGCCCTGAGGAGACAGGATAAGCTGGGATATAATGGAAGGGAAGGAGGTCCTCCCCTGTTGGTGGACTTGGAGGGGGCAGGGAGGAGGGAGATGAGGGAGGGAGTGGGAGGGTAGGAGGGAATGAGGGAGGGGGCTATGCCTGGGATTCAAAATACCTAACCTGTGATTGAGATAAAAGTAAATAAATTTAGTAAAAAAAGAAAAAAAAGTAAAAAGAAAAAATAATTACACTTAAAAAAAAAAGAAAGAAACACTCCTCAGCAATGAAGATAGATATAGATTACATCAGAGTAAAGGGATGGATAAAGGTTTTTCCAAGAAAATGGACCACAGAAGCAAACATGAGTAGCCATTCTATTATCTAATAAAAGAGACTTTCAACCAAAATTAATCAAAAGAGATGGGGAAGGACATTTCATACTCATTAAAGGAAAAATCTACAGATGATGTCTCCATTTCGAACATCTATGCCACAAATCCAAGGGTACCCATATTCATAAAAGAAGCATTATTAAAGACTAAATTACACACTGAACCCCACACATTAATAGTAGGGAACTTCAACACCCCTCTCTCACCAATGGATAGCTCACTGAGACAGAAACTAAACAGAGAAATAATGAAACTAACCAATGCAATCAATCAAATGGACCTAACAGATATCTACAGGACATTCCACCTAAGCACAAAAGAATATACCTTATTCTCAGCACCTCATGGAACCTTCTCCAAAACCTACCACATAGTTTGTCACGAAGAAATCCTCAACAGATACAAGAACATTGAAATAACACCTTGTATTTTATCAGACCACCGAGGATTAAAGCTGGACTTCAACAATAACAGAAAAACAAGAAGCCTACAAACTCATAGAAACTGAACAAGTCTTTACTTAATGACCACTAGGTCAGGGAGGAAGTAAAAAGAGAAATGAAATACTTCCTAGAATTAAATGAAACTGAAAGCACAACATAAATTTATAGGACACAATTAAAACGGTAATAAGAAGACAGTTCATAACACTAAGAGCCTTCATAAAGAAATTGGAGACACCTCATACAAGCAATTTAAAAGTACACCTGAAAGCTTTAGAATGAAAAGAAGCAAACACACCCAAAAAGAGTAGAGGGCAAAAAGTAATCATACTCAGGGATGAAATCAATAAATTAGAAACAAAGAGAACAATACAAAGAATCAACAAACAAACCCAAGAGCTCATTCTTGGGGAAAATCAACAAGATAGACAAACCCTTCACCAAACTAATAAAAAAGTAGAGAAACAGTTTCCAAATTAACAAAATCAGAAATGAAAAGGGAGACCTAGCAACAGACACTGAGGAAATCCAAAGAATTGGGTCTTACTTCCAAAAACTATACTTACTTCAAAAGCCTGTCCACAAAATTGGAAAATCTAAAGAAAAAAGATGCTTACTTGATAGATTTCACTTACCAAAGTTAAATCAAGATCAGGTAAATAGTTTAAACAGCCCTATAATCCCTAAGAATATAGAAACAGTCATCAAAAATCTCCCAACCAAAAAAGAGCCCAGGACCAGATGGTTTCAGCACAGATTTCTATCAGACCTTCAAAGAAGAGCTAATACCAATACTTCTCAAATTATTCCACAAAATAGAAACAGAAGGAACATTGTCAAACTCATTCTATGAGACCACAGTCACCTGATACCTAAATCACACAAAGATTCAACAAAGAAAGAGAATTTCAGACCAATACCCCTTATGAACATTGATGCCAAAATACTCAATAAAATACTCACAAAACAAATCCAAGAACACATCAAAAACATCATCCACCACAGTTTCAATCCAGGGATGCAGGAACAGTTGAACATACAAAAATCCATCAATGTAACCCACCATATAAACAAACTGAAAGAAAACAAAATCATGATCATCTCATTAGATGCTGAAAAAGGCTTTGACAAAATCCAGTACCCCTTCATGTTAAAATTCTTAGATCAGGAATACAAGGAACATACCTAAATACTAATATACATCAAGACTACAGCCAACATCAAATTAAATGCAAAGAAACTTATAGCAATTTCACTGAAATCAAGGACAAGGATGCCCACTCTCTCCATATCTCTTCAATAAAGTGCTTGAAGTTCTAGCTAGAGCAATAAGACAACTAAAGAAGATCAAGAGGATACAAGTTCAAAATGAAGAAGTCAAAGTATCACTATTCGCAGATGATTTGATAGTATATATAAGTAACCCCAAAAATTCTACCAGAGAACTCCTACAGCTGATAAACACCTTCGGCAAAGTAGCTGTATACAAAAATAACTCAAAAGAATCTGTAGTGCACCTTTATACAAATAAAAAATGGGATGAGAAAGAAATTAGAAAAACAACACCCTTCGCAATAGCCACAAATAATATAAAATATCTTGGTGTAACTCAAATCAAACAAGTAAAAGACTTGTATGACAAGAACTTCAAGTCTCTGAAGAAAGAAATTGAAGAAAATATAAGAAGATGGAAAGATCCTCCATGTTTATGGATTGGTAGGATTAACATAGTCAAAAATGACCATCTTCCCAAAAAACAATCTACAGGTTCAATGCAATTCACATCAAATGTCCAACACAATTCTTTACAGACTTCGAAAGAGCAATCCTTAACTTCATATGAAAAAATAGAAAACCTAATACAATTCTGTAGAATAAAAGATCTTCTGGTGGTATCAACATTCCTGATTTCAAGCTATACTACAGAGCAATAGTAATAAAAACCACATGGTATTGACCTGAACGCAGACAGATTGAACAATTGAATCATATTGAAGACCCAGAAATAAACCCACACACCTATGGACACCTGATTTTTGACAAAGACTCCAAAACCATAAACTGGAAAAATTAAAGCAAAGCGTCTTCAACAAATAGTGCTCGTCTAACTGGATGTCTGCATGTAGAAGAATGCAAATAGATCCATATTTATCACCCTGCATAAAACCCAAGTCCAAGTGGATCAAACACCTCAACATACAACTGGATACACTAAGTCTAAAAGAAGAGAAAGTGGGGAATAGCTTTGGATTCCTTAGTACAGAAGACAACTTTCTGAACAGAACACCAACAGCTCAGGCACTAAGATCAACAATTAATAAATGGGACATCATGAAACTGAAATGCTTCTGCAATGCAAAGAACACTGTCAACAGGACAAAACAACAGCCTACAGACTGGGAAAAGATCTTCACCAATCCTACATCCATGGAGGGCTAACATCCAAATTATATAAAGAACTCAAGAAGTTACACATGAACAAACCAAATAACGCACTTAAAAAATAAGGTTCAGGGCTAGAGAGGTAGCTCAGAGGTTAAGAACACTGGCTGTTCTTCCAGAGATTCTGAATTGAATTCCCAAAAACCACATGGTGGTTCACAACCATCTATAATGAGATTTGGTGCCCTCTTCTGGCCCACAGGCACACATGGAAGGAGAGTGTTATATAAATAATAAATAAATAAATCTTTTTAAAAAATAAGATACAGAGCTAAACACAGAATTCTCAGCAGAGGAATCTCAAATGGCTGAGAACCACTTAAAGAAATGTTCAACGCCCTTAGTCATCAGAAAACTACAAATCCAAACAGCTTCAAAATTCTGTGTTACACCCATCAGCATGGCTAAGATCAAAAACTCAAGTGTCAGCACATGCTGGGGAGGATGTGGAGAAAGGGGAACACTTTTCATTGGTGGTGGGAGTACAAACTTGTACAACCACTGTGGAAATTAATCTGGTAATTTCACAGAAAACCAGGAATAGATCTTCCTCAAGACATAGCTATATTACTCATGGTCATATATACAAAAGATGCTTCACCATACCACAAGGACACTTGCTCAACTATATTCATAACAGCTATATTTGTAATAGCTAGAAACCAGAACCAACGTAGATGTCCCTCAACCGAAGAATGGATAAGGAAAATGTGGTACATTTACACAATGGAATACTACTCAGCTATTAAAAACAAAGATGTCATGCAATTTATAGGCAGATGGGTAAAACCTAATTGAGGTAACCCAGACCCAGAAAGACACACATGGTATGTTCTCACTCATAAGTGGGTATTAGGCATAAAGTACAGGATAACCATGCTACAGTCCACAGACCCAAAGAAGCCAAAAGCAGCCCAAGGGAGGATGTTTGAATCTCACTCAGGAGAGGGAATAAAATGGACATCTGAAGTAGATAGAGGGAGGGAACTGCATGGCAGATGGAGTAGGGTGGGGAATGCAGATAGGATCATGTGCAGAGAAAACAGGATTGGGTAGGGGAAGGACTGAGAGAGATAAGCTAAGTCAGTGGGGGGGGGGGTGCAGGAGAGGCTACCAGGAGTCTGTGGGGATAACCCTATGTCAGACTTCTAGCAGCGGGGGTTAAGGAACTTGAAGTTGCCAACTCCTGTAGCCATGTAAGACTTCCAGTGGAGGGAGGAGGACATCAACCCACCCACAAAACCTTCTACTCAAAGTCTGTATAGCCTACAGAAAGTGTAGGGATAAAGATGGAGCAGAGATTTAGAAAATAAAAAGCCAATGGCTAACTCAGCTTGAGACCCACCCCATGGGAGAGAGCCAACCCTGTCACTGTTAATGATACTCCTCTATGCTTGCAGACGGAACCCTCCATTACTGTCTTATGAGAGGCTTCATCCAGCAGCTGATGGAAACAGATGCAGAGACCCACAGCCAAACCATATGCCAAGTATTTTGGAAAAGTGGAGAAAGGATAGAGGGAGCTGGAGGGATCAAGGATGCCTCAAGAAGACCTACAGTATAAACTAACCTGATTTCATGAGGGTACACAGAAACTGAACCAACAACCAGAAAGCATGCACAGGCTGGACCTAACCCCCTACACATATGTACACACATGTATGCCAACATGTGGGTACCCTAACAGTGGGAATAAGGACTGTCTCTGGCCCTATTGCCTGCCTCTGGATCCCTTTCCCCTAGCTAGGCTGCTTTGTCAGGTCTCAGTGGGATAGGAAAAGGAGTCCCTCAAGTCCTGCTGTGACTTGAGATACAGGGTGGGTTGGCACCCTTTGGGGGCCTCCCCTTCCCTGAGAAGAATGAAGGGATAATGGAGGAGGAAGGAGTGAGTGTGGAACTGGGGGAGAGGAGAGAGGAGACCTGGATCAGACTGTAATGTACTTAAATAAATAATTCAAGGAAAATAAAGAAGAAAATATTGAGCATAAGATGTTTGGGACTGGAGAGACAGCTCAGGGCTTAAGAGCACTGATTACTCTTCAGGAGACCAAGGATCTGTCCCTAGCACTCACATGGTGGCTCACAACCCTCTGAAACTGTAGTTTTAGAGGCTCTGACAGACACCCCCTTCTGGCCTCCACAGGCATTGCACACAGTGATTTAAGACACATCAGGCAAAATACCCATACAGGTATATTTTTAAAACAAACAAAAACCTTTAGCATCTTCTTAAAAATACCAGATCCAGGTGGTTTTAGAAGTAAATTCTTCAGTCTTCTGTATCCATGAAAAACATTAAAAAGGCTAGAAAAGAAATCATGTGTCTCCAAATTCTGTCTGCTAATATAATTTTAAAGATTAAAAAAAAGCAAAATCTCTTACTAAGAACATTAACAGGAAATAACCCAGTAATCTACTTCAGCATTACTGCAAGCATTCATTCTACCCAAGGAATTCATGAGTTGGTTTACATAAAAAAAATACATAATTATCACACAAGTAAATTCACTTAATAAAGGGGAATAACATCATAATTATCCTAGCATGGGCAAAATAGAACTTCATGTAATCCAATATTTGATCATTCTTTAGAAGTAAACCCTTAATAAAACAGAAATAAAGTAAAACTTTCTTAATCAAATCCATTTTGCCTGCCAGCAGCATGTCTCAAACAGACGTCTAGTTGAAATGGAATCTAGGCCTCAGCATGTGCAAAAAAGAGATGCCAGTAGACCTTGGCAAGAGGAACAGATCTTAATGCTTTCACAGTCAGCTCACCACAAAGGAAAGCTGTGTACAGCAAGCAGTAGAGCAAAAATAATAATAATAAAGCTCCAGCTGCAAATTTCGTTTGATTAATTTGATTTCTCTAAGACATAAAGACTCAATAGGACCACTGCAATCACTAACATAAGACCTGTCGTATCAGAAATCAATCAAGGAGGTAGGGTTGGGCTCACAGGGTCTATCATTTACTTCAGAACTATTAGCTATTGATAGTGTGTTGGAGAAGTGGAAGGGAGAGAAACCACTGTCTTTGGTTCTGTACCTATTGCTGAGCCAACCAGGCTCCAACAGGTAATTCATGGTCACATAGACAGCCCTGGTTAATGTCAGCGGGTCGCCAAATGAAATGAGTATCTGTGAACATGAAAGAGAGATTGGTAGGGAGGCTTATGGGTATAGCAGTTAGGTGGGAGTGAGAGTGGTTTCATGCACTGTGTAAATGTGTGAAAATGTCTAAGAGCAAATTTAATTAATAAAATTAATTAATGCATGCCTGTCTAAGGACGCCTCAAATAGTGGCAGCTTTGTAAACCAGGAAGCTCACAGCAGGCAGCTAAGAGAAAGAAATATGTCATCACCAGCATAGAGACTCTGGGCAACTGGACAGAAGAGGGAGCCACTTGTATCTCCTCCCCTGGCCTTGGGTCAGACAAAACAGTCAATGTCAGAGAGAGTAGGAAGGAAAGGAGAAGTAGAGGAGCTCACCAGGAGCCAGGAGAGTGAGTCACACACTGAAAGGTAGGAGGGGAAGAGATGAGATAGGATGCAGAAACTGGACCATTTTGGTAAGTCCTCAAATATCCAGGAAAGCTCTGGTTTTTAAATTTTAAATAAAATTTGAAAGATCTACAATTGCAGAAAAATACTTGGCAACAAAGTCAGTTAAAGTTTTCCACATTCCTAGCTCCAAGAACAACAAAATTTGGGCAAACGGGTTAAACAAGATCCGTAGCTAGAGAGACGTACACACCATCTATGTGTGCGCTGGAAGGAACAGGGTTTACAAGACAAATGCTCTCTTCAAATTACCCCAATAGCCTTTAAATATTAGATATTGGAAAACCGACAATGACTCAGTTATGTTAAGGCAGAGTAACTCTAGCAAGAAAAGCCTCCCTTCACCCAGGGTATCTAAGTACCCAGTTTCCAAACACCATTCCTCCTCACTGGCTACAGTCCAACATGTCTACAGCACATGCCCACCTGTGTACCAGGTCAGGGTGCAGCCAACAGTAAGCTGGCAGGCAGGCAGAGTACAGACAGTGTCATGGTCTCAGAACACAGATTAGTCCTGACACTGAGGGACTAGGATCCCCATGCTCTGATGTTTGCATGCTCCCAAAAGCAATGACCAGTTGATGTCCCAAGAAATGGCTAACTACACAAAACTGCTCCTGACTGTGCCTGATGTGAACTATCTGCCCCTCTTGTCATACTGTAGCAATCACCTGTAAAGCTCCCAGGGACCTGTGATGGATGACACAGACATTCCCTCTGTGGACCTTCTAACAAAACTATTGTACCCCCTTTACCCTGGCTGGCTCTTCAGGCTATGTCATGATTTCTCACCTGAGATTGGCATTCTTTGCCCCCAAATCAGCCAGACACAGAGATTAACTAACCTTGTTCTATAACAGCAGTCCTGGGGGCCAAATGACCCTTTCACAGGGGTCACCTAAGACCATCAGAAAACACAGATATTTACATCATGATTCATAACAGTATCAAAACTACAGTTGTGAAGTAGCAAAGAAAATAATTTTATGGTTGGGAGTCACTATAACATGAGGAACTTTATTAAAGGGTTGTAGCATTAAGAAGGTTGAAAAACCACTGATCTAAAACAAGCCCAGGGCAATCGAAGCAAAACTACCTCCCAGACAGCTGGTCCTGAGCTAAGGGTGATGTTCACCTCAGCCAGACCAATCCTCTCCCTTAATTGTTCTTGCTCTGGCTCTGACAGCTTCCAGCCAGACTCAGCTGCTTGTAGATTTGAAATGTTCAGAGGATGATGGCATGAGAAAAAGCCCCACAGGTAACCTAACAGATGCGGTGTTGAGAGAAACATGACTTCCCTCTGTCCTTCAGCTCTAGAAACAAATATGTTTTCCCCAGGGCCAGCTCGGAGGAAGTGCCCACCATATACCGTGTTGCTGTCTACCATACAGATCATAGACTGGGCTCACTGATGAAGCTCACAGATCCAAGCACACCCATGGTGATAAGCCTAGGGTTGTGGGTGATGAGATGCACACACTGGTTGGTTTATTGGTAGCCTTCAAGAACAATATGCCTCCTTGGTTGTTGGGATAATTCCTTCTACACCACTTGATCCCACAAAGCCAAGGAGACAGATGGAGCTAACCATACACCTCCCACCTCTGACCAGTGTCACGACTTCCTGCTCTAAGCAGTAGGCAGAGTGGACTTCCACTCAGAGAGGTCCACTGTGGGTCCCTGAGACAATCAATTGTCTTTAAAGAGCTCAATTATCTACCACCTTTCCTCCCATGGGACTCCCTGCAGGCCTATCTCTGGGAAGTTTGCAGAGCACAGACACCACTTAAAGAAGCCACAGCCTGCAGGGAAGTCTCCATGGTCCTGAGAGCTCTCAACCACTGCCTGTGCACACAGAATAAGGGAAACACATAGAAGCTACTTTGTGGTTGTGGAGAGCGCAGACCAACCCCCAAACTACTACAAGTGAAGAGTCTTGCAAGAAGAAAATGAATGTTTTAGAAGTAGAGCTTATCAGCACGACTCCCCTGCCGTTTATCCTTTCCCCTTTACTTGAGTACTGGCACAGCACTGAGCTGAGCACGCTCACATTTAATAAGAACATTTCTGCGGAGTGTAATGGTCACAGGGCTAACCAACCCGATAAGGTCGCCCCCATCTCCTCGCTCTTTGCTGACCTGTGTGCCGGTAGCCATCATTCTCTCACCCACCCTTTATATCTTAGGGTACTCTCAGCCCTCAAGTGGGGGGTCCAGGCTCATGCCACTGAAGAGCCAGGTTCTGAAAGTATGTGTCTTAAAATAACCAGTGTGTATTATTTTACAGTTTGAGCACTTCATTACATTGGCCTTCAGCTCTTTGCTTCACTTGACATTCCTACCCTCATATATGACAATATCTTCTCTCCCCAGAGGTGCTAGCATTAATAAAACATGGCTAGCATTTTAAAGCAGCATTCCTTTCGAAGAAGCAAAGAGAAAAATAAATGTGGAACTTGGCTTTTTACTCAACTGATACCTCGATTATTTAAAACAGGCTGTAGAAATGTGTTCATCTTTTTTTATGTTTGGTGATTTATATGGTGGATTATTTTTCTTAATCATCTCAAGAAAAAGCAAACCAAGAGAAGTATGGGAGAGCTCCTTTGGAGTCCAGGAGGGTATTTCTCAGGATTCTCGTTGATGGAGACTGCCTAAGAGGCCACTTCTCCATCCTTCAGGCAGTCTACTTTCCCAGCAGAAAGCAAGCACGCCCTCCCCTCTTCTTGGCGAACAATAATAAATTCAGTCTAAGCTTTTACTTTAATTCCCTCTAGGAAAATCGTGCAAAATATATAGTTTCTAGGTCTTCTGCATTCTTTTTTCATCTCTCGTTCTGAGAGTTGGATTCGAGCATCTCATCAGGCGTGACGGCACGTGCACCACGGTATGGGCTGCTCCTTGCCAGCCTGTTAGAAGTGAGTGGCTGGGTTTGACTTTTAAACCACTCTTTTCTTTTCCAATATCAGATTTCCTCTCAATCACCCAAATTGCTGTGAACTTTGTGCTCACAGCTAAGAATATGTTTTGGCTAGGCAGCTTCCAGGATGTTCTCAAAGTCTGTGTGCGTGTGTGTGTGTGTGTGTGTGTGTGTAACATGCACTTAAAGACAACATCTCATGTAGTTGTCAGCTCTGGGGCAAGCCAGCAGGTGGGACGCTCAGGCAGGGTCCCTGGTACATACAGCCTCCTAATGGAGTTCAACAGTAGTCGTCGGCTCTTTCCTCAACTGACAGGATGCAGCCCACCACATGATTGAAGGTATCTAGTAAAAGCCCGCTGACAGTAGGGTGGACTTCAGCTAAGCAAAGCCTTCTCTGTAACTAGTATTGGGCACTATTCTCTGAATTAGTATTAGGAGAGCAGCTGGCCACGGAGAATGTCACAGCAAGGATAAACCATAAAATCTGCAGCCACCCATACATATACACATATGTGTGTTTTCATCCACATTCATTAATACATACATCTCTGCCTCTGGGCTGGCTGGTCTGGCATCAGCCTCCTGATGATCTTGGCCTCATTAGCCATGACAAACGGTGACTTTCATGGGGTGAGAAAGATATGACAAGTGGCCTGGGACAAGTTTGACAGAAATTCCATACTCCACTAATTTTCCAACAGAGCAGTAACATGACAGTGTTGGTCCAATTAGGACACTGGCCAGAGCTTTTCACTGGCTCATCTGAGACCATTAGGGTGATGCTCCCCACTTCTGCCACAAGGCCATTCCCCATTTACCTCTTCACACTGGCTATCCACCATCTGTCACTCACCACAGTGGGACTCAGGTTACCTATTTCATGCATAGGTGGTAGTGAGGTAAGAGGTCCCAACCAGTACTTAAATGAATGTCTAATGAGAGCTATCCATCATGTTCTCTTAGACTCACCTGTGTCAGGGCCTGCCCAGTTATGGACTCCTTAATCTTAGTCCACCCTTCTATGGGACAGTGAGGGGCAGTGTTCCTTCACCTCTGCTCGATAGCACAGAAGAGGGAAACTGTGCTTTCCAGCTGTGCTGTACTCTGGAGCCTCCTGTCCACAGCACAGATGAAGGCAGTCTGTCAACTGATGTCTCTCTTCCTCCTCCTCACCTCCCTCTTCTCTCCTTCCACGCCTCCCTTCCTCTCAACCCTCCGCTAAATCTGCTCCTTGCCTTTTTCTTCAGCACATCCTCCACTGCTTCCTCACACCAAGTCAGGAACTTGTCCTACCATAGCCCCCTTCCTTGTCCATACTTATCCTCCATCATGGAAAGGTTCACACCGGTAGCCATGCTTCTTTTGGGCTTTCACCCTCAAATTAATAATAATAATAATAATAATAATAATAATAATAAAAAGGATACAGGGGTTCCTTCATCTCACAGTGTCCTGCTGCTGCTCCTTAGCCTGATCCCTGGTTCTGTAGATAGCTAGCATTGACCAGAGGGGGGGCCATAAGACTGCAAATGTTCCAGGAGCTCTTGGGCCCCTGAGTTCTCTCTGGGAACCTCACACAGAGAACCTGACTTGACCATTCAACTCTCAGAGACTTGAGGTGTAATGTGATCTCCTCCATTCACAGGTAGAGAACTGAGGCTCAGGTGTGTGGACATGGGGAGACAGTTTTGCAGCATTCCTCATTATTTGTGGTTAAACATCTGGATGCTGGGGAGTTTTAAGGTTAGGAAACTAAGTCTGTGAAGACTGAGCTCAGAGACAGGATTGTGATGGAAGTTTGGTTCCTTTAAAAACTCAGTTGTATTATGTAAATATGCTTTTATTTTAATCCCAAGTGTGGGATTTAGTTTGGGCTTTAGCTTGTCCACAGCTGATAATTGCCTCCTGTGGGGCACGGTCTTTGTCAGGTGGTAAAGGCCTGCCTCTTGACAGAGAGGGGCATAGTCTAGGACTCTAAGGGATATAAATATGAGAGCTCAGGAAGAGAAGGTATAGCAAGTGGTTTGTGGCATGTGGCCTGTGGCAGTTTGGAGAAACCAGAGACAGACTATGTGGCAGTTTGAAGCAAACAGAGAGAAACATTTCAACATAGCACAGTGGATTGGAGGAGACTGCTTGCTGCATTTGCTGTCGACTGAGATTGGTATGGCCCTAAAAGAGCCCTCGGACCCTAACCAGCTGGGAGAAGTAAGCGGGTTTGTGTCCCCACTAACCTTCTCTCTTCTACCTAAGGTTTGGGGGTTCGAAGGGAGAGACTTTAAAGAACCCCAAGTAAAATAGCATTTAAGAACAAGGGCAACACAGAATCACACAGAACCCAGGGAAAGAGTATAAATGTATAATATATTATATAAAAATTATATATTATATATATTAAGTGTGTGTCGTGCAGGGTAGGCCACATGGGCTTAGAGATAGGATGACACAGAACCCAGAGAGAGGGACACACATCCAGGGGTAGCATGTATTTAATATAGACTGGTCTCCATGGAGATAATTGATAAATGCAAAAGCCTTCATTAAGACTGTCTGCACGTCCACCATGCCTTCTGCTCCCCTGGAACAGGATGAACGCCAGCTTGTTCACCATGTCCCAGCATTCTTTGTCCTTATAGTAGGGCCACATCTTATTCCATCCCAGTCCTGGGTGCGTCTCATAGGGTCCTTGATCCATTTCCTTTATGGCTCTCAGAGCCACATACGAGACACAGGGAAACATCACTAGGTGATTTATTCAACATGAGAATGCCACAGAATTCACATATACAAAGGAAGCTACGACACCACCAGGCATAACCTGATGCCTGACTTACCTCTGTAGACACATCTAATAATTGCTGAAATGTCATTTTTTTTAGCTTCATGACACACTTGAATCGGTGGTAATGAAGAAAAGAAGTCCCCAGAACTCCTGATCCACCAATACAAGAAGCCACAAGGGGAGCCACCAAACTCACATACAAACACAGCAGAGGGGCCTGTGACCTTGTGCTAGCCTCTCTCTGGGAACCCCCTGATCAGGCCCAGGTAGATTCAGTCCTGTAATGAAAACAGAACTTTTCAAAACTGAGAGCAACAAGCACTTAGTCTTCCCTAGGAATGTGCTCCTGGTTGGTTATTGGGTCATCTCCTACCAAATGGCCAGCCCCAGAAACATATACATGTAGGCAACACCAAGTGGACTCGGTACGTTCATCTCTAGTGCATATGTATAACAACAGCGGTTAGAGAAGAGAAGGAGAGGAAATGGGAGAGATAAGAAAAAGGAGGGGAATAATGTAATTATATTCTAATTAAAGAAAGAAATGCTATACTATATAAACACAGAAGACTACACACAAAATATATGTGAATAGTCATATGCCTGGGATAAGAGGACTTTGGCTTTTCAAAACCACCTTGGTCGAAGGAGAGGGCTCAGGAGGTAAAGACTCTTGCTGCCAAACCTAATGATTCAAGTTCAACCTGCAAGGCCCACATTGTGGGTGGAGAGAGCAGGCTTCCACAAGTTTCCCTGTGACCTCCCTGTATGTAACATGGTGCACATGACAATGTACACACACAAGCGTTTTCTTAGAAAATCACGTGCTCTTCTAAGAATTTTTAAATCTTGTATATATAAAAATATTTATACATAGTTATATATTTATATATTACATAACATATATAATAAATGTATAATATAATATAATTATATATAAATATATTTATTAAATACATTAAATATATAAATATAACATATATAATATGTAAATGTATAATATATTATATATATTAAGTGTGTGTCTGTGTGTAGGTATGTGCACCTGGGTACAAGTGAGTGAAGAGGCCAGAAGAGAGCAACAGATACCCTGATGTGGGTTCTACAAACTGTGCCCAGGTCCTCTGCGAGAGATTTTGGCCACTGAGCCATCTCTTCAGACCCACTATCTGGCCCTTGTAAATCTTCATCACTATCATTATTGTCTTACTAGCAGCTCAACTTTTGCTTTTCAAAAGTAGATGAAAACTAAGGAAAATACACCTGAAAAAGAAGTGTCGTCCCACAAATTTCCTTTATTTACATCCTATTGCATTTCACTCAGCCAAGCTTTACAGGTTTTCATGCAGAAAAATCCCGTGGCGTTCACAGAATCAATTCCTAAGCATTTTTCTGTGATTACACATGGATTCTTAAATGTACTTTAATTCACTTCCTATTTATCATCATTATACAGAAGCCCTGTGATTTTTGCACCTTGACCTTGTGACATGAAGAGGACCTGTCCCCTCTTTCTCTTGGCATTGCTTCATTTCTTTCTTAGCTTTTGGTCTGGGTGCTCACAGATTGCCGGTTCTTGGGGGAAGCACTGGTCATTGTGGTAAGCCTGATATATTAACTGGGAGACGTCATCAGTTCATAGTAGGCTGAAGTTCTAACTGCTGAGGTTCTGTGTGTGTGTGTGTGTGTGTGTGTGTGTGTGTATGTGTAAATTCAACTTTGTCCAATTTTTTTTCTACAGCTATTAATAAAAATAAATTTCTCTTCTCCTGTGTTCTGCTACTGAGATGAATGGCTTGCTAGTTTTACCCATGGTGTTCTGGGGGAAGGCAGTAAACACAGGTGTGTGTTTCATACGCTTAAGTGTATGGTGATGCAAAGTCTGGAGGAGGTTACAGAGCAGATGACCAAGAGTCTTCCTCTAAGGCTCTATGGCATTTTGTGAAGGCAGCATCTCTCCCTAAACCAGAAGCTTGCTCTCTGGCCAGTGAGCACTCAGTGCTCCCCCAGTGCCGGCTTCTGTGGATGCTAGGTGTTGAATTCATGGCGTCATTCCTGAAGAGTTACTCTTTTTTTTTTAACATCATAATTTATTTTTATTTTTTGTTTTTTTTTAATTTATTGATTTTTATCTCAATCACAGGTTAGGTACTTTGAATCCCAGGCGTAGCCCCCTCCCTCATTCCCTCCTACCCTCCCACTCCCTCCCTCATCTCTCTCCTCCCCACCCCCTCCAAGTCCACC
>JAQQSO010001295.1:0-15080 GCA_028658305.1 Pachyuromys duprasi
TTTTTTTTTTGTTTGTTTCCTCTCTGTATATCTTTAATTGTTCCTTTATGTGGGCAGTTACATTCTTCTGAATTTCTCTGAGGGCCTTGTTCATTTCCTCTTTTTGTCCCTCTTTTTGTTCCTATAATACCTGCACAATTATAGCTTTAACATAATTTTCCTGTGTCTTCGCTGAATAAAATCTCCATTTCTTTTGGGTGTTACTGGTGGGGCCATGGTGTCCTGATTTTTGTTGGGTGAGTTCTTATGTCTACCTTTGGCCACTCGTTTATATATAATCAAGGAGCTGTTTGTGCTTTAAGGCTGAACTTTAGACTGGAACTGTCAATCTCTTGTGTCAGGAGTATTCTTCAAGAAGATCAGGGAGTTCCAGTGGTTTTATAGTTTGTGTTGTTGCCTCAGTTGAACTCTGTTGTGGGATCTGTGAGCCCGGCTTTGTGCTCTGTGCTAGAAGCTGTGAGCACTGCAGGCTGGTCACTCCTCTGGTCTGGAGGCTTGGCTCCTCACTCTGTGCCAGAGGCTGCGTGTCCCAGTTTGAGATGTCAGCTCGGGGTGCCGCTCTGTTCTGGAGGCTCCACGTTCCAACCTGGGCTTACTGCTAAGGGCTCTCCTCTGGTCTGGAGACTTGGCGTTTCCTTCTGGGCCAGGGGCTATGCACCATGGTCTGAGATGGTATTTGGGGGCACCTCAGTCTGGACCTGGTTCTGTGTGTCCCATTCTGGGGTGGCGACTAGTGTCGCCACAGCGAGTGTGCCCACCCGATGCAGCCCGGTCTGGGAATGGAATCTGGTGCCTTCTCAGACTGACCTGTGGACACACACACGGTCTGGAGTGGTTGCCGGCCTTGCAGAGCGGTGTGCACCCGCAGTGTGCAGGCCAGTTGGAAACGGTACCCGAGGCCTTCTCAGTCTGGCCCGTGGATACACACAGTCTGGTGTGGTTGCCAGTGGAGTGGAGCGGTTTGCACCTGCCGGATGCAGGCTGGTCTTCTGAGTCTGGCCCAGAGACTGTGTGACCCAGTCTGGTATGGCGGCTGTTGGCGCCCAGAGAGGCTGCTCGTTCAGATCAGGGCTGTGCGCTGCAGGTCACCCGGAGTTTTTCCAAGGAATAACTGGATGTCCCTAGGATTTTTCTCTAGGAATTCCGCTCACCTGGCAATCACAAATGCTGGTGTTTTAGGTCCCAGAGTTCAGTCTCCTGGTCGCTGCGCTGTTACTGCTGTCCTACTCCTCAGACACAGTGTCCTCTCGTGGCAGCCATTTTGGATCTCCAATCTGTTCAACTTTATGTTCTCTTTTTCTCTCTCACTTAAGAAATTCCCACAAAAGCCAAAACTGAAAATCAAAATAGACAAAGAATTAGCAAGACAAAAAAAATGACTAAACAAAACAAAATAAAAAAAGTGCAGTGCTTCCCCCCCCCCCCCCCAAAAAAAACCCCAACAACTCCAAAGTCATGAATTTTGTTTTGTGTTTGCCAGCTATTGGGTATGAGGTGTGCCCTGGAGGGTGGTTGATAGACTCAGTAATACTCAATTGGAGAAAACAGATTTGCCTTTTGCCAATGGAAACCAATTGCAAATAACTTCTTGTTTAGGGGTGGTGCCATGTCTACTTTCCCTCTTGTGCTGGGATCCGCTGCAGGTTGGCCGGGCATAGTGGTACACAACTTTAATCCCAGCACTCAGGGAGGCAGAGGCAGGCAGACTGCTGTGAGTTTGAGGCTAGCCTGTTCTACAAAATGAGTCCAGGACAGCCAAGAACCTTGTCTTGAAAAGCCAAAACCAAACCAAACCAAAACAAAACAAAAGAAACCAACCAACCAACCAAACAGAAAAACCAAGACTAAAACCAAAACCAACCAACCAACCAAACAAACAAGCAAAACAGAAACAAAAAAGCCTTGTGCTGGTCTCGTGCATGCGGCCACAGTCTTTATGAGTTCATATGTATAGTCTGGTTGTGTTAGAAGACACTGTTTTCTTTGAATCATGCATCCCCTTTGGTGCTCACAATCTTTCCTCTTTCCTTGAGGAAAGAGAAAAGGATATAGACTTTTGAGCTTGAGGGGAGGGGTTTGAAGAAGACATCTCTCTTTGGACTGAGTGCTCCAAAGTCTCATATTCTTTACAAGCTGTTCAGTTATGGTCTTAGTGTTAAATCTCCATCTACTGCAAGAAAAAGCTTCTTTGGTTAGGGTTGAGCAATACACTGATCTATTGTTATAGCATTGTCATTAGAAATCATTTTGCTATGTTCCTATAACAGAATGATAGTAGTAGGTTTTCCTTTAGACATATGACCTATTTAGTGTCAAGTTCTTGGCCACTTTAGCAATATCATGCTTGTCTCAAGTCCAGTAAAAGTGGTTGGTAATTACAATAACATTTATGGCACTATTACACCAGGATGTCTTGCAGGCACATTGCTGTTGTGGGTTGTAAGGATTTGTAGACGGGTGATATTGACCATTAACTTTCTTCTCTGGTAGAATGCAGAATACCTTGTTGCACCATGAACACTAGCCAATAGGGGTGAAGCTTCTAGTTGGGTACCAGCTTGAGCTCTCTGTGTTTGAGTGTGATGCCTTCAACAATAGGACATTACCATCAGGATGTGGAGAGGAACCAAGAGCTTTGGCAATAGTCTGTAATGTTTGGTGGTCTTGGTGGTCTCTGGTACCTCTTTGGCCAACAACTCAGCAAGTTCTAACTCATTTTACTGAATGTTTGACTTGGTGGCATAAGATGATGAGTGGAGGCATTGCCTCTCTCATTATATGGTGATTGCATTTACATTCCTTTCCTATATGTACATCTGCAGTTGCAGGTTTTCATATGGTTTTTCAAAAGGCATTTACTGTTAGTTGTCTCCCCTCATATTTTTTCCTTCACCCTAGTTTCCCATCCTCTTTCCCATTTATTCTCACTATTCTAGTTCCCCCTTTATTTTTTTTATAACATGATGTTTTATTTTCCTTTCCTTGGGAGATCTTCTTAGCCAGTGGTCCCTTACTAGGTACCCCACTTCTGTGGTTATTCAGTAGTGAAAATATAAACAAAAAATTGAAATCTAACATATGCATATAAGAAAAAATATGTTTGTGTATTTGGGTCTGGGTTAATCTTACTCAGGATGAAATTTTTTCTAGATCCATCTAATTACCTGAAATTTTCATTTTTCTTAACAGCTGAATATTCCATGATGTAAATATACCACACTTTTATTATCTGTTTATCAGTTGGTGGACGTCTAGATTGTTTTCTATTTCTGGCTATTGTAAGTAGAGCAGCTATGAACATGGATAAGAAAGCATCTCTGTAGTAGGATGTAGAGTGCTTTAGGTATGTGCACAAATTTACCTCCTTCTCTTATGACATGCTTGATATTTCCTCAGTTTTACCTTTCACTTTAACAATTTTCTGTTTTACTATGTCCATAGTAAAATGTCCATAGATTCATTTATGAAATCTTAAATTTCAGTTATTAAAATAGTCTGTCTTAGTTAAGGTTTTTATTGCTGTGATGAAACATCACGACCAAAAGCAATTTGGGGACAGAGGATTTATTTGGCTTACATTCCCACAGCGCTGTTCATTACCAAAAGAATTCAGGACACAAACTCAAACAGGGCAGGAACCTGGAGGTAGTAGCTGACACAGGCTGTGGAGGAGTACTGCTCACTGGCTTGCTCTTATGGCTTTGCTCAGCCTGCTTTGTTATAGAAGCCAGACCCACCAGCCCAGAGACAGCACTATGCTCAATGGTCTGGGCCCTTTCCCATTGCTCACTAGTTAAGAAGATGCCTTACAGTTGGATCTTATAGAGGCCTTTTTCTCAACTGAGGCTCCCTTCTCTCTGGTGACTCCAGCTTGTATCAAGTTGACATATGATTTTTTGGGTTTTAATTTATGAGCTTGTAATTCCATCTTTAAGTATTTTTCTAATAATTTCATACATACATACAGTGTGTTTTGAACATGTTCACCCTCTATTCCCTCCACCCCCTAACTCCTCTTTCATCTCCTGACCCAAGTTACTCCTCCTTCCAACTTCATAATTACTTCCCCCAGATAACCCACTGGATCCAGTTTGTGCTGCCTGTGTATAAATGGTTCACAGTCAACATATCAAGGGCCACACCTTAAAGAAGACAGACTGTTTTTCCTCCAGCAGTCATTGACTATTGGTAGCCCCTCAGTTGAGCTCTTAATAAAAATGTATTTTATTTTAAATGTTATAACAAATATATGAGTTAAGAGTTTCGTAAAAAAATTATTTTTCTGGTGCTGGAGAGATGATTCAATCAGCAAGGTACTTACCACAGTCTTATGAGGATCTGAGTTTGGATCCCAGCACCTATGTAAATAGCTAAATCCAACCTTCTTAACCTCAGATGTGTGGTGAGGCATGGACAAGTTGGAGTTTGCTGGCCAGCCAGTATAGCCAAATCAACGAACTCCAGGTTTAGTGAGAGACTGTCTAAAAAAGTCAGGTAGACAGTAAAGAGAGAAGATACTTTATATCAACTTCTGGCCTTCATGTACATGTAAATGTGTGTGCAGACCTACACAAACACGCACACGCACACATTATACACATACCAGAGAGAAAAGGGACAGAGAAGGAAAGACATTCTTTTCTCTAACAGTGGCTCCAGTTGTGTTTTGCCTGACAGGGTACACAGCCATGCTTGTGAACATGATTCCCGTGAGGACGTAACTAACACTGAGTTTTAAGAGCCTATTACTTCTTCCTTGGGATGGAGTGAGGACAAGATTTGAATCCTGTCTCATTCTGAAACCACGTCTTGATTGTGTGCAAGGCCCTCTATCCCAGTTCTCTATAAATTTATATTATAGTGTCTGAAGCAAAATGCATTTCACAAGCAGATGGCTAAATAAACTAGTTAGTGGGCAACACTAGAATCTTATTTAAAGATTAATGCTAGAGAACAAAGGACAGCTGAATTGGTTTTAGATTAGTCCTTTGGTTTCTTTGTGTTGTCTTTTATTTTCTAATTTAGTTTTATTTAATGGAATCAAAATTAGATACATATGGCTCACTGGAGAGGACCATCTTAGATACTGTTGTGTCCAAACCCTTGTCATCTCAGCGACGTGGCATGAGGCTTACCTCTCAGTTTATGTGAACACGGCTTCTAAGCTACACAGGCCAGGGCTGGGTTCTATGTCTTCTGGAAATATTTTTTTTCCCCAGCCATTACTGAGGACATGTAAGAAGAAGTATTTTCAAACAAGTAGCTCATATTCACCTGTTAGCTTTAGTTTCCCACCCTGACTTTTGTGGAGGTTAAATAGTGTTCTGATGAGATCACTGAGGCCCTAGTCTCAATACTCCATGGCCGTACCCAAAGTCCTCTGAGAGCATTACTTAGATCCCATTTCAATTTCATGGAGATCTTGTTTTCTTCAATGAAATAATAATGTGTATATGTTTACCCATATCAACTGTATTCATTTTACCATTTTAAATGCTAGTTGCTGGAAGGGGGACACTTTTCATGTGCTGTCAGTATGCTATTCTGATACTCAATTAACATTGGAAAACTGTATTCCATTTTTTCTATAGTGAAATTTGTTGGGTTTTAAAAGGTTTTGATGTACAATTGACCTTTTGGGAGGCATAGAATTTAAATTCAGGTGACAGACTAATCTTTCTCCATAGAATATCTGAACCATATGTTCTTCTAGTGTTGACATTTTACTTGGCTATAACTGCTGCCTTTGGATGACCATTATCTGGTTGTTTTCAGATTTTAGGCCAGGGACTGTAGTGGACCCGGTCCAATCATGCATTTCTCTAGCACAAGAAAGGCCAGGGGGAGGTGAGTATTAGGATAGGGTGTTTGTATTTTTATTAGAGGGCAACTGTATAATTAATTGGGAATGAGACCAGTTTCCATTTTACTTATTATGTAAAGTCTTATGTGGAAACATGAGCTAATTGGCACCACATTTGTGATGCATTTTGACTACATTGAGGGACCCTTTACAGACCAGATGCCTTGTAGCTGCCCTATGATTGATCTTTTAAATCCAGCTTGACTTTTTTTCTTTGAGTTTTCAAGTCATTTTGCTGTGAAGCCCACAGTTTAATGAAAGGAAAATACCATCAGTAGCTTTTGCTGAAATGGATGTGCTGAATCTTTAAGCTGGTGGGCTGTCCTTGTAGTGTGTTCATGGCATCGGTTGGTGTAATGTGATCTTTTCATTCTATTAATATGTTAAGCTTGGTCACGTTCCTGGTTAATTAGACTTACAGTTTTCAATTAACAGCATTTTTGATGATACATTATTATCCTTATTAGTGAGGTCATAGACTATATTATAACAAAGACTGAAGACTCTATTGTCAGCATAATCTTGAAAGAGCCATTTAACTTTATGAAATGTATCTGGTGGAGGGACTTCATGCTTGGCTTGACTTATAATTTGACCTCTATAAAGAACCAAATGATTCCTTTTTCCCTCCTCATCTCTTAGAGTGTCCAGCACTTGAGAGAATATGAATATTTTTCTCAGTTAAAGATGAATAACACTGTAAAAAAATGAAATCCAAATTTCAAAAATTTGAGCAGATGAGCAGTCAGATATTCTTATTCAGCAATTTGTCTTGTCTTTGGATGAAATTTATAGTTCCATGTGAAACTGATTAACTCCATTAAATTTTAATTATTGTTCTAAAATCAATACTCCTCTGTGCTTGAGGCTGTTCCATTCACTCATCTGAATAAAGAGGTAGATTTGGTATGCACACACTTTTAGTTGACATTGAAAATACTTCGGTATAAATTATTGTGCAATTAAATTTTTTTTTGCTTAAATAAAAAAGTTAAAGCATGTGGTATGTTTGTGATATATATATAAACATATATAAAAGCATGTGGTATGTTTGTGATATATATAAACAAAGTCAAAGGGAACAGGGACTGTCTCTGACATGAACTCAGTGGTAGGCTCTTTGATCACCTCCCTCTAAGGCGGGGGGGGGAGTAGGAGGTGGGGGGGGGCAGCCTTGCCAGGCCACAGAGGAAGACAATGCAGACAATCCTAATGAGACCTGATAGGCTAGGGTCAGAGGGAAGGGGAGGAGGTCCTCCCCTACAGTGGACTAGGGGAGGGGCATGAGAGGAGATGAGGGAGGGAGGATGGAACTGGAAGATGATGATGGAGGGGGCTACAGTTGGAATATAAAGTGAATAAATTGTAAAAAAAATAATTAATAAAAAGGAAGAAATACAAGCAATTAAAGAAGAAAGAATGCTGTTTTAGGGGTGGAAAGAGGGCTCATCGCTTAAGAGCACTCACTGGCTGCTCTCTCAGAGGACCCAGGTTCAATACCCAGCACCCATATTAGGCAGCACACAACTACCACTAACTGCAGCTCCAAGGGATCGGATATCCTTTTCTGCTGCTTGCACACTCACCTACATACATATAAATAGTAAGATAATATTTAAAAAGTACACTTCAAGGGGGTGAAGTAAGCAGATCAGGGAAAGCTTAGATATTCAAATGATAATGATGTGCAATGTAGATCCCGTATCATGGGCTTTCTGCATTCATGTGTAATAATGGCTTGCTCAGACATACTCTGTGATATGCCCAGTTTATCAGGAGACATGGGTCACCTTTGTTCATTCTGGAGGGCCTCTGCATCTAGGCCAGTGGCTCCAGTTATTTCTAGTTGGCTTCTGCTAGGGGGTTTCCAGGCCTCCTCTTTGCCAACCCACTTTTTCCTACGGTTAAACTCTCAGCTTTTGTGTAAGGCCTTGAAGATCTTACCCTCGGCCTTTCTCCTGTGCTTCAACCCTGCTGAAATTTGTGGTCCCCGAAATCTTTTCAAGGCAGCTGGAGGCTGATCTACCTTCTTAAAACTTCTGCTACTGAGTGCTGTAATCTCTGCCAAAGAGGAACGATGAAGCTATCCTTTCTGTTCTATCAAATGACTGGGAAGGAGGCTCTGGATCCCCCGCAGCAGGAAGTGATTGGAATCACCGCATCACAGAATTTAGTGTGCAACTGATGTATCTCCCTGACTGGTTCAACTGACATCAGCAGATGCTGGGGCCCTGTGGGCACACACTAGGATTTCCTGATCCTTCTGTCCCTGGATGAGGAATTTCACAGACAAATGGTTAGTCACAAGCAAAGCGGGGAAATTTATTAAGGGAGAATACACTTCCAAAAAAGGAAGCAAGCAGGTCATATATAAAGGAAAGTTTAGATGCTCAAATCGCCTATTGTGTTTCAGCTTACTGAATGGATGATTTCATTCTTTCTTCCCCCCACCCCCCAACTTAGGGAGTTTTTGAGTGATTTGATGTTTTCACATTTGCCAATAGCCTCTGGAGTGTGGGAGGTAGAATAAGGCCTGGGTGTTTATCTGTGAGTTTATTTTCTTCACATCATTTTTTGTTGTTGCTGTCTTTAAAAGTTTATTATCAAAGTATAAAACCATTAACGCTTACTGGAGATAGTGCTCCCAGCTTCTTGCTACCCCGATGTAGCAGGCCCTCTCTCAAAGGGTGGAGCTCAGAGAAGGAACCCAAAGGCCCTGTATGAAGTCAGGGTCTCAACACCACATTTATTATCCCCAGGCACAGACCCTCCAAAGATGGGGTGCATATTTGTCAATTCATTTTGTATCCTTACAGGGACTGGAGGACTGCTGCAGGAGAAAAAGGGACAAAAACCTGAGTTGTTGAATTTGTTTTTCTCATTGCTATGACCTGACAAGAATCCACTTGAGGTAGGAGGAATTTATTCTGGGTCACAGGTCAAATGATATGGTCTGTCATGGTGAGAAGGTAACCAGAATGTGTGGTTCCACAGTAACCAGAATGTATGGTCCCACACTAACCAGAGCATATGGTTCTATAGTAACCAGGATGTGTGGTTCCACAGTAACCAGAATGTATGGTACCTGATTATTTTGAATGGATAGTCAAGAAGCAGAGGGGACAGGAAATGTAGCTAGAGTATAACTCTCAAAACCTGTCCTAGAATGCCTCATCAGTTAGCCTCTTGAAGATTTCACAGCCAAAGAGTGGAACTAGCTAGGGACCAAATGTGCAAGCAGGTGATTCTATGGCAGTAGGGGTTGGGGTGGGGTAGTGGATTCTGCATACAAACCATGATGGCCATTGTCTTCATGTTGACTGATACTAGCACAGTTCGTTATAAGAAATGGCCTCTGCTGCACTAAAGTTTTTTAGATTATGGACTGTTTTTTTTTTCTTCTTTCTTTCCTGGAGCTTTGCCTTCCAGTCTATTACTCACTGTACAAGTTACTTTCTCCTTGATATGTATGCGGGTTAGCTTTATGTCAACTTGAGACAAGCTAGAGTAACCTGAGAGGAGGGAGCCTCAATTAAGAAAGTTCCTCCATAAGGTTGTAAGCAAGCCTGTAGGGCTTTTGCTCAGTAGTGATTGAATGATGAGTCCATTGTAGGTGGGACCCTCCCTCATATGGTGGTCTTGAGTTCTCTAAGAAAGCAGGGTGATCAATCCATGCTGAGCAAGCCAGTAAGCAGCACCCCTCTATGGCCTCTGCATATGGCCTCTCAGCCCCCTTCCTCCAAGCTTCAGCCCTGTTTGAGTTCCTGTCCTGACTTCCTTTAACAATGGACTATGATATGGAGGCAAAGAAACCCCTTCTTCCCCAGCCAGATTTTGGTTATGGAATTTTATTCCAATGATGGTAACCCTAACTGAGACACTATGCCTAAACACTTGAAAGAAACAACTTAAGTGAAAGATTTTTGACTTAATGCTTAATGGGGTTTTAGTCCCTCACACTGAGGAACATGGTGGAGTCAGTTTATGGCCATGGAAACATCTGGCAGAATCTGGTGGACTAGGAAGCTACCAGAGGCCAAGTATAACCTTGTAAAGCCCATTCCTAGTTACTCTCTTGATGGAGCACTTGCAGATCTCATCTGAAAGCAGCTTTTCCCCAAGGGTCACAAACAACCTTTTCTGCAGAGGCCTCCCAAGGATATCAACCAGCTTTGGCTTATCAAGTTGTAGAAAGAAAGACTAGGCGCATCTTCTCCTATTAAGGCTAGACAAGGCAGCCCAGTATGGGGAAAGGGTCCCAAACACAGGCAACAGAGTAAGAGACAGGTCTTGCTCTTGCTCCAGTTGTTAGGAGTTCCACATGAATACCAAGCTACACAACAATAACATCTGTGCAGAGGGCCTTGGTCTGTCCCATAGATGCTCTCTGGTTGGTAGTTCAGTCTCTGTTGGTTCCTATGAGCCCTGGTTAGTTGATTCTGAGGGTTTTCTTTTCTTTCTTTCTTTTTTTTTGCTTGCAAAATACATGAAGGTTTATTTAATTCAAGCTTGAGCCCACCCGGGTGTCGCAACCTCTCTGGCGAAGAGGAGTGCAGCCTGGAGGTTTAGGGGAACAAGGTTTTTAAAGGGCAAAACTACAAGCATTGAGTTACATGCCTTGGTGTTACATGATTGGGTAAGGGAAATTGAGTTTTGAAATGATTGGTTTACTTTAGGCGTCAAGTCCATAAATGGTTCTACCCTATCCATCTGGGTCTGTTTCCTAGAAACTGTATCTTGAGTGGGCAGGAAAAGAATACCATAAGGCTAGTTCCTCCCACTAGGTGGCTGGACATGCCTCCAGCTGGCTGGCCTTTGTTCAGGCTTGTGCTTTAAACTTTAAACCAACCAATACTCCAAAAAACTAATTTTTAATTCTTTGACCTCTCACCAGCTTTTAAAAAAATGTAATTTATTTATTTTTATATCAATCACAGGTTAGGTACTTTGCATACCAGGCATAGCCCCCTCCCTCATTCCCTCCCACTCTCCCCATCCCTCCCTCATCTCCTCCTGGTCCCCTCCAAGTCCACTGACGGGGGAGGACCTCCTCCCCTTCCATCCGACCCCAGATCATCTTGTCTCCTCAGGGCTGGCTGCAATGTCCTCCCCTGGGATCTTGCCAGTCTGTCACTCCCCTGCATGTATGGGGGAGGGTCAAAGAGGCAGCCATGGAGTTCATGACTGAAACATTCCCTGTTCCCCTTACTGGGGTCTTCAGTTGTACACCGAGCTACCATGGGCCACATCTGAGCAGGGCTTCTAGGCCATATCCATACATGGTCCTTGGTTGGAGAAACTGTCTCGTATAAGACACCTGTGCCCTGCTCAATTTAGTCTTTGTAGAGCTCTTGTTCTCCCCAAGTCTTCCTAACTTCCCCTATTTTCATTATTATTCCCAGCCCTCTGCTGAAGGCTTGGTTGTGAGTCTTAATATCTGCTTTGATACATTGCTATATTGATTCTTTCAGAGGCCCTCTTTGGTATGCTCCTGTCCTGTTGCTTGTTTTCTCCTCCATTCAATGTCCATCCCATTTGTTCATCTAAACGAGCATTGATCATACCAACCTGGGTCCTACTTCTTGTTTATCTTCCCTAGGTGTGTAGATTTCAGCATGACCTTCCTATCCTATAGGTCTATATAAGTGACTATATATCATATGTTTCTTTCTGCTTTTGGGATACCTCACTTAGGATGATTGTTTCCAGGTCCCACTATTTGCCTGCGAATTTCATGATTTCCTCCTTTTTAATTACTGAGTAGTATTCCATTGTTTAAAAGTACCATAATTTCTGTATCCCTTCTTCAACTGAGGGACATCTGGGTTGTTTCCAGGTTCTGGCTATTACAAATAAAGCAGCTACAAACATAGGTGAGCAAATGTCCTTGTTGTGTACTTGAGCATCTTTTGGATATATGCCTAAGAGTGGTATAGCTGGGTCTTGAGGAATCACTATTCCTAATTCTCTAAGGAAGCACCAAATTGATTTCCAGAGTGGTTGTAAAAGTTTGTATTCCTACCAGAAACGGAGGAGGGTTCCTGTTTCTCCACAACCTCTCCAGCATGCTTTGTCACTTGAATATTTGATCTTAGCCATTCTGGTGGGTGTCAGGTGAAATCTCAGGGTCATTTTGATTTGCAACTCCCTGATGGCTAAGGACATTGAGCATTTCTTTAATTGTTTTTCTGCCATTCTATAATCCTCTACATTGTGTTCTCTGTTTAGCTCCATGCCGCATTTTTAATTGGATTACCTGATTTCTTGCTTTTTAATTTCTTGAGTTCCTTATATATACTGGATATTAGCCCTCTGTCAGAAGTAGTATTGGTAATGATCCTTTCCCAGTCTCTAGGATGTCGGTTTTTTGTTTTGTTTTGTTTGTTTGTTTTTTTTTTTTTGATGACAGTGTCTTTTGCTGTACAGAAGCTTTTCAGTTTCATGAGGTCCCATTTATTGATTGTTGATCTTAGAGAATGTGTTGCTGGTATTCTATTCAGGAAGTAGTCTCCAGTGCCAATGAATTCTAGGGTCTTCCCCACTTTTTCTTCTAACTGGTTTAGTGTGTCTGCTTTTATGTTGAGGTCTTTGAACCACTTGGACTTTAGCCTTGCACAAGGTGATAAGTATGGATCTATTTTCATTTTTCAGCATACAGATATCCAGTTGGACCAGAACCATTTGTTGAACATGCTGTCTTTTTACCACTGAATGGTTTTGGCTTCTTTCTCAAAAATCAAGTTTCCATAGGTGTGTGGGTTCATTTCTTGGTCTTCTCTTCGGTTCCATTGATCCACTATGCTGTTTCTATGCCAATACCATGCAGTTTTTATTATTATTGCTCTGTAGTACAGCTTGAGGTCAGGGATGGAGATACCTCCAGATGATATGTTGTTGTAGAGGATTGTTTTGGAGATTCTGGGTTTTGTGTTTCTCCATATGAAGTTGAGTATTTTTCTTTCAAGGTCTCTGAAGACTTGCAAAGGTATTTTGATGGGAATTGCATTGAATCTGTAGATTGCTTTTGGCAGAATGGCCATTTTCACTATGTTAATCCTACCAATCCATGAGCACAGGAGGTCTTTCCACCTTCTAAAATCTTCTTCAATTTCTCTCTTCAGAGATTTGAAGATTTTTTCATATAGGTCTTTCACTTGCTTGTTTAGAGCATCCCCAAGGTACCTTATGTTATTAGTGGCTATTGTGAAGGGTGTTGTTTCCCAATTTCCTTCTCAGCCCTTTTGTCTTTGTTGTACAGGAGGGCTTCTGATTTTTTTAGTTGATTGTGTATCCAGCCACTTTACTGAAGGTGTTTATCAGTTGAAGAAGTCCTCTGGTTGAATTTTTGGGGTCGCTCATGTATATTATCATATCATCTGCAAATACTGATACTTTGACTTCTTCCTTTCCAATTTGTATCCCCTTGATCTCCTTTAGTTGTCTTTTGCTCTGTCTAGGACTTCAAGTACTATGTTAAAGAGATATGGAGAGAGTAGGCAGCCTTGCCTAGTCCCTGATTTCAGTGGGATTGATTTAAGTTTCTCTCCATTGAGTTTGATGTTAGCTACAGTCTTGATGTATATTGCCTTTACTATGTTTAGTTATGTGCCTTGTATCCCTAATCTCTCCAAGACATTAAACATGAATGGGTGTTGGATTTTGTCAAATGCATTTTCCGCATCTAGGGAGACAATCATGTGGTTTTTCTCCTTCAGTTTGTTTATATGGTGGATCACATTGATGGATTTGAATATATTCAACCACCCTTGCATGTCTGGGATGAAGCCTACTTGATCATGTCGGATTATGTCTTTTATGTGTTCTTGGATTCGGTTTGCAAGTATTTTATTGAGTTTTTTGCATCAATGTTCATAAGAGAGATAGGTCTGAAGTTCTCTTTTTTTTGTTGGATCTTTGTGTGGTTTAGGTATCAAGCTGACTGTGGCTTTATAGAAAGAGTTCGGTAATTTTCCTTCTATTACTATTTTGTGGAACACTTTATAGAGAATTGGTGTTAGGACTCTTTGAAGGTCTGGTAGAATTCTGCACTAAAACCATCTGGCCCAGGGCTTTTTTTGATAGGGAGGCTGTTGATGACTTCTATTTCCATGGGGGATATATGTGTATTCAATCTTCCTATCTGATCTTGGCTTAATTTAGGTAGGTGGAATCTGTCAAGAACTCTCTCCATTTCATTTAGATTTTCAAATTTTGTGGCCTATAGACTTTGGTATTAAGACCTAATGATTGTTTGGATTTCCTCAGTGTCTGTAGTTATGTCCCCCTTTTCATTTCTGATTTTGCTGATTTGGACAGTTTCTCTCTGCCTTTTTGTTAGTTTGGCTAGGGGCTTGTCTATTTTGTTGATTTTCTCAAAGAACCAGCTCTTGGTTTCATTGATTCTTTGAGTAGTTTTATTCGTTTCTAATTGATTGATTTCAGCCCTGAGTTTGATTATTTCCAGCCGTCTGCTCCTCTTAGTTGAATATGCTTTTTTTTTTTTTTCCTAGAGCTTTCAGTTGGGCCATTACGTTGCTTGTATGAGATGTTTCAAATTTCTTCTTGAAGGCACTTAGTGCTATGAACTTTCCTCTTAGCACTGCGTTCATTGTGTCCTATAAGTTTGGGTATGTTGTGCTTTCATTTTCATTGAATTCTAGGAAGTCTTTAATTTCTTTCTTAATTTCTTCCCTAACCAAGCTGTCCTTGAGTAGCAAGTTGTTCAGTTTCCATGCATGTGCAGGCCTTTTGCTATTTCTGTTGTTGTTGAGGTCCAGCTTTAGACTGTGATGGTCAGAGAGGATACAAGGGATTATTTCAATCTTCGCATATCTGCTGAGGTTTGCTTTGTGACCAATTATATGGTCTATTTTGGAGAAGGTTCCATGAGGTGCTGAAAGGAAGGTATACTCTTTTGATCTAGGGTGAAAAGTTCAGTAGACATCTATTAGTTCCATTTGATTTAGAGTGTGTGTTAGTGCCCTTGTTTCTCTGTTTTGCTTCTGACTGGATGATCTTCTCCTTGGTGAGAGTGGAGTGTTGAAGTCTCCCACTATTAGGGTGTTGGGATCAATGTGTGATTTCAGTTTTAATAATGTTTGATTTACATATGTAGGTGGTCTTGTATTTGGGGCATAAATGTTCAAAATTGTGATGTCCTTCTTTTAGAATTTTCCTTTGATGAGGAGGAAGTACTCCTCCTCATCTTTCTTGATTA
>JAQQSO010001296.1:0-15061 GCA_028658305.1 Pachyuromys duprasi
TGTTGGTGGATTTGGAGGGGGCGGGGAAGAAGGAGATGAGGGAGGGAGTGGGAGGGTAGGAGGGAATGGGGGAGGGGGCTATGCCTGGGATTCAAAGTACCTAATCTGTGATTGAGATAAAAATAAATAATTTAAAAAAATAAACATAAATAAAAATATAAAGTTAAAAAAAAGAAAGAAAGGATTGCATAAAATTTTGTTACGAACTTATTTATGAGGCATATAGTTCAGATATGTCCATTTTAAGCATACCAATATATGAAATAGAATGATATGTTCACTATGTCATTTTCCTTGCGTAGAAGAATTTTCCTTTTTTTTTTCTTTTCATTTTAATGATGTCCAAGAAGAATCAACAAAACCCTTGTGATATATGGAGATAAAATGTGCTTTTTGTCAATGATGTGGAAACACTCTTTCTCTTGTGGAAAAAAAAGTACTCATGTAATTAAAAGGAAAACCAATTTAAAAAAAATAATAAAGTTACTGATATGTACTCCAACAGCAATGAATCTTGAAAATTGTATGGAAAGTACAGATGCCAAAAATAAAAGGTTATATTTTATGTAATTCCATTTATGCCAAGTGTGCCTACCATAAACAAATGCACAGACACAAAAATGAGATTAGCGCTAGCTTGTAGCTGAGGAGTAACGGGATCATGTACAGGTGTTCATTAAATTGTATAGGATTTCTTTTTGATCACTGAAGTTGCAAAGCTCTGAAATGAAAAAAAAAACAAAAAACAAAAAACAAAAGAACGAAAACAACAACAAAACATACTGAAATTGTACAAAGTTAAAGCATGAATTGCTTCTCTATAAAGTCGCTTAAACACTCTCTATAATTTGCCTGGCTATAGCAATATCTTATGCAGCTGTACTCTAGGATTCGGGAGACTATACACACTATGAAATGGAGAAAAATAACCTAAGAGATACAGAGTCCTTTGCATCTGGGTTCTTGTGTCTGCTTAGGTACTTATGAATGGTGCAGCCTTAGAAAGTCAATTTCCTCACATGGGAAATATGAATGTCAACTAGCCACTTGTTCCAAGAATATGCTAATTTCAATGAAGAACCTAGCAATGTGCTTGCTACATGCACAGCCACACTAGCAATGCTTGTTCCCTTTCACATCACATGTCAAAGTTCTCTTCTGTTCACATTTCATCCTTATGAACAGGGGTTGAAATGTCAACCCATCCCTCCTTGGAAGATTACTACATTAGCATCAAGGAACGTATCCTGAAACTTTAGGTTTGAATAACAAATAGAAGAAACTTTGCTGTAAAAGTCGTTAAAACTTATGTGCAAGCGGGAAAGACACAAAAGGAGATGAAAAATTAGGGTCGAAGGACAGCACCAGAGAAGCACACCTCATTTATAACAGAAGCATTTTGCAGTTGGCAACACCCCCCACAAATGACTATTCTTCGAAAAGAAATTTGATTCCTTCAACTACAAGGTAAAGAAGTTGAAGGCAGGCAGCTGTGGTGATAAATCTTCATATCAGTTGTGGTTACAAAGTTGGAAAATCTCAAGTTACCTATGCTGGTGAATCATGAACATTTATTTCTTCATGTTGGAATATCTTTTCCTTTATTTATACAGAGCTGGTTTGTAATAAAGCTCCCATTAACTCTAGTGTCAGGGAGCCACCGATGAGAACTCATTTTTCAACATACATAGTAATAACACAGATGCCAATTCAGGGTATGTGATTTGCCCTTCTCTGCACAAATATTAAAATAATATTTCTACTTGAAGTACTTAAGATATTATTGCCTTCCTCCCAGCCACAGAAAACTAAATTAAGGAGAAGACTTTTTGATTACATGTAGAAAAATTTTTAAAAATTGATTTGTCCAAAATGTATTGTTCATAGATAGACCTCACATATTTAATTAAGTTCAAAAGAATCCATAGCTCAAACACAATGATAGAAAATCTTGTGGTGATTTAAAAATTGATGGCTTTAGCCTCAAACTATGTTTCTACTTTCACATAAAAAAGAACATTTCCCTTCTCTGCAATTTAGTTGCTTAATACAAAGAGGGATTTGGGTTGGGGCAAGAGTGTGGGGGAAAAGAAAGAAAGAATACGTTAGTGGTAGGAGAGTAGAGTTGCTATACTTAGCTAACAAAAGGAATGTTCACTTTAATCTTGTATGCTTAGTGAGAATTTCCAGAAATTCAAACACTATCTGTGGCAGAAGAATTTAGAATTGATCTTCTAGGACAAAATTTTGCTCCTGGAAAGTTTTTTAACTCATCCATTCTTGAGTACATAGCGAAATCTTTCAATAGTACCATGATGAATTGAATGAAGAACTGTGTTCATTAGGTTTTTGTTTTTTGTTGTTTTGTTTTTTTGGGTTTTTTTTAGGAGTTGGCCACTGGGAAAATGACCACACTCCCATAAGCATATAGGCAAATTGGACTTCTCCTCCTTCTTTTTCTCCTCCTCTTCCTCCTCCTCCTTTTCCTTTTCTTCCTCCTCCTTCTTCATCTTCGTCTTTTTCCTCCTCCTCTTCATCCTCTCCATCCTCCCCTTCTTCCCTTCCTACTCCTTTTGTTCTTTTTTCTTCTAACTCCTCCTCTTCCCCCTCCTCCACTTCCTCTCCTCCCTCACTTCCTCCTCACCTTTTTCTACTTTTTCTCCTCCTCCTCTTCTTCTTCTTCCTTTTAAAGAAGTTGTCACAAGGCTGGGAGGTGGACCTGGGAGGACTGAGAAGTGAGTATGACTGATGTACATAATATGAAATTCCCAAATAATCAATAAAAATAAAAGGTTGCGGGGGTGGGAAGAATTGTGTTCATGCCTGGTATGATAACAGAGACTCAACCCCAGAACGTGGAGGTAGAGGCAAGCATATGGATGTCTGTGAGTTCAAGGCTGGTATGGTCTACAAAGTAAGTTTCAGGCTATCCAGGACTACATGGTAAGACACTGTCTAACAAAACTCCCCCCCCAAAAAAAACTGTATTCAATTTACCATTATTAATGTATATTTGACCAAAAAAATGTAGCTGAAGTACTATGGCCGAATGATTTTATTCTGAAATAATTATAACAGCAAAGCTAATTGATAGATCTATTGCATCTTATACTTAACCTTTTAACTGTGATAATGATATTTCAGGTACATAAGCTTGACATACTTCAAACTATAACACAGAATTATCTTTTTAGAGACTTTCATAACCAAGACTGGCCTCAAATTTATTGTGTAGCTGAGATGACCTTGAATTATTGATCTTCACCTTATAAGTGCTAAAACTGTAGGTGTGAATAACTTCACCCATCAACAAATAGTAATTTTTTATTTTTTTCCAGACAGGGTTTCTCTGTGTAGCCTTGGTTGTCCTGGATTCACTTTGCAGACCAGGCTGGCCTCAGTCTCACAGAGATCCACTTGCCTCTGCCTCCCCAAGTGCTAGGATTACCACACCCTACACAATACAGTAATATTGATCATAGTTAAAATGCCATATAGTAGACCTACAAGACATATTCATCCTACAAAACTGAAACTGTAGAGTTTGACTTATTTCCTCATTTTCTTCATCCCCCAGCCCTTATACACTAGCACTCTACTCACTCCTTCTACAAATTCAGCATCTGTAGATTCCATGTATAAATGAAATCTTACATTATATGACATGAGTTTGTTCAGTCAATATATTGCACCCACAGGGACATTCATATTATTACAAATAACAGTTATTTCTTCTTCCTAAATGCTAAGTGGCATTCTACAGTGTGTGTATGTATATACACTATTTTTACAGCTCATTTATGGGTTTATGAACACTTTAGTTGAATTTTATATGTTTTCAATTTTTGAAACTTATGGCCAACTGTTGGGCAGAGTGCATGGAATCTTGAGAATGATGTGGGAAATAGTAAGATAGGGAGAGGACAGGAACTCCACAGGGAGAGCAACAGAACCAAAAACTCTGTGAACAGGGGTCTTTCCTGAGACTGATACTCCAACCAAGCTCCATGCATGGAGATAACCTAGAAAGACTGCACAGATGTAGCCCATGACAGTTCAGTGTCCAAGTGGGTTCCATAATAATGGGAACAGGGACTGCCTCGGACATGAACTGATTGGCCTGCTCTTTTATCACCTCACCCTGATGGGGGAGCAGCCTTACCAGGCCACAGAGGAAGACAATGCAAACACTCCTGATGAGAGCTGATAGACTAGGATCAAAAGGAAGGAAAGGAAGAGCTCCCTTATTAGTGGACTTGGGGAGGGGCATATGGGGAGAAGGGAAAGGGAAGGTGGGCTTGGGAAGGGAAGAGGGAGGGGTTTATGGGGGGATACAAAGAGAATAAAGTATAATTAATAAAAAATTTAAAAAATAAATATTTATGTATGCATGTTTTACCTAAATATATTCTCACTATGTACTTGATTGGTGCCAGCAGAGATCAGAGAGGACATTGGACAACCTCACATTGATGGTTGTGAGTCCCCATGTGAGTGAGGAGGAAACAAATAAAATGTGTAAAGAATTAGAGGAAGAAAAGGGCAAACAGATTATGGCCATCCATAAAGATATGCAGGAAGATGCAGCCAAACAGTTTGTGGCCTTCAGAGAAGAAATAATTAAGTCATTGAAAGAAATAAAAGAAACAGAGGAATGCTCTAACAAAGAGGTGAAAGAATTGAAAGATAAAAAGGAAAATACAGAGAGGTCAGACAGAAATACAGACAGGAAAATACAGAAATGTCAGACAAGTGAAGGAAATAAAAAAAAGTACGAGATCTGAAGATACAATTGGAAATATTAAAGAAAACACAAAAAGATGAAATCATGGAGAGGAAAAACTTAGGGAAGAAAAACAAACTACATAGGTAAGCATAACCAACAGATTGCCAGAGATGGAAGAAAGAATCTCAAGTATGGAAGATACAATGGAAGAAATCAATGTATCCATCAAAGAAAACATTAATTCTAAAAAATTCCTGACAAAATCTGTTCAAGAAATACAAGACAACATGAAAAGACAAAACCTAAAAATAATAGGAATAGAGGAAAAAGAAGATTCCTGTTTCCAAAGCCCAGAAAATATTTTCAATGAAATCATAGAAGAAAATTTTCCCAACTTAAAGGTGAGGCCTATAAGCATACAAAAGGCCTACAGAACACCTAATAAATTAGACCAGAAAAGAAAATCCTCCTGCCACATAATAATCAAAACAGTAAGTATACAGAACAAAGAAAAATACAAAAGCTGCAAGGGGAAAAGGCCAAGTAATACACAATGGCAAATCCATCAGAATAACACCTGAATTCTCAGAAAAGACTAAGAGAACACAGATGTCAGCCCAGGCTACTATACCCAGCAAAAATCTCAGTCATCATAGATGGAGAAAACAAGATATTCAACAAAGAAAACAAATGTAAATAACACCTACCAACAAATCAAGCATTAGAGAAGATACTACAAGGAAAAATACAACCCAGGAAACCTACCTACAGTCAGGAAAACACAGAAAATAACTTCACTACACCAAAACTGAAAGTAGTCAAGCACACACACTACCACAATAAACAGCAATATCAAAGGCTCTAACAGCCAATGGTCATTCATTTCTCTCAACAACAATGGACTCAACTCTCCAATAAAAAGACACAGACTAACAGAATGGATGTGTAAACAAAACCTAACAATCTGTTGCATACAAGAAACACACCTAAGTCACAAAGATAAGCATTACTGGAGAGTAAAGGGCTAGAAGACCGTTTTCCAAGCAAATGGAACCAAGAATCAAGCAGGAATAGCAATTTTAATATCTAATAAAATATATTTTCATCCAAAAATAATCAAAAAAGATGGGAAATGTCACTTCATACTCATAAAAGGAAAATTCCACCAAGAAGACATCACAGTCCTGAACATCTATGGCCCAAATACAAGGACACCCACATTTCTAAAAGAAACATTAATAAAATTTAAACCATACATAGATCACCACACATTAATAGTGGGAGACTTCACAAATGGTGTGACCTATATCCAGATGCATGCCAAATGCAGCTTAGGTCTCTGGATCAGGAAAACCCCAGGACTTGGGTGACAACCGGCTTTGAATGAGATGCATTTCTAGCTCTCCCTCAGCAAACAAACGATAAATGTTCCAGAATTCTGTCTGTATGTTCCTGCTGGTCACCCACTTTGGTTTGCTATTCTCCCTGTGAGGTGTTCAGCTTCCAAGCATATGCCAATTGTGTAAAATGTCATCTCTGCACCTTCTGTTGTGCATTAGCAGGCAAGTGCATTTTTAACATACCAAGAAACAGAAAGAATCAGGTCCTGGGGACTAGTGAGTGTGGAACCTGAAGCAGATGGATTCACTTGAGATGAGGAGCTCAGAACCAGCCTGAGAAGATGTGATGAAGAAGGGGAGAAAGGGAAGGAGTTTGGAAGTAGGGAAAGAGGAAGGGAAGCTGATACAAATACTTATGTACAAACCATTGTATGGATATATACTTTTATTTTTCTTGGATGAAAAAAGTATAGAATGTCTGGATTATGTGTGGGAAACATAATTAAATTTTAAGAAGCTCTTGGTTTTCCAATGCTTTGACATTTTACATGTCCACAGATAATATATAAGGATTCCAACTGGACCACATTCTTGCCAACCTTTGATATAGTTTTGTCACTTTTAGCAGATGGAGTGGGTGCGTGATGGAACACACACCAAATGTCTGTAACCTTTATTTCCCCAATAAAGTATGAGTTTGAGCATATTTTTATCTGTGTAGTGCCTGCTATCCATTGTCTTTGTGAGTAAAAAGTCTATGTAAATACTTAATCCAGTTTTAAGAATCAGATCAATTAAATTCAATTTACATATTCTGAATGTCCATATATCTCTGGGTAAAGTATTATATAGTTTTTCTTAATCCATTATAACAGAGGATTTCCAATATTGTCTCCTAGAATATTAAGAATGTTAGACAATAACTTTAGTCTAAAATAGGCAATTAATTTTACACAAGGCAAGAAATAGACTGAGGCTCTTTTTGCTGCATCAGATTATGGATTCTTTCATTAAAACTATCATTGGTCCACTGAATAGATTATGACTTTTTCAAAAGTTGGAGGTCAATATAAACAGCATAATTCTAGATTAGTTTATCATTCCTTAATTCCCTTGGTTTGCATGACATAAACTTATTTTTATAGTTTATTTTGTTTGTTTATTACAGTGTATTCACTTTGCGTCCTGGCTGTAGCCCTTTCATATCCTCCCAGTCCTATCCTCCCTCCTTCTTCTCCCCCTATGCCCCTTCCCTAGTCCACTGATAGGGGAGGACCTCCTCCCTTCCTAACTGACCCTAGTCTATCAAGTCTCATCAGGGCTGGCTGCATCATCTTCCTCTGTGGACTGACAAGGCTGCAACCCCCAGGAGAAGGTGATCAAATAGCAGGCCACTGAATTCATGTCAGCGACAGCCTCTGCAGCCCTTAGTAGGGAACCCACTTGGAAACTGAGCAGAGAGTCTAGGTCCTCACCATGCATGGTCCTTGGTTAGAGTATCAGTTTTTAATTGCTGAGTAGCATTCAATTCTGTAAATATACCACAATTTCTGCACGTGTTCTTCAATTGAGGGATATCTAGTTTGATTCTACATTCTGGCTATTAAGAATAATGCTGCTATGAACACAGTTAAGCAAATGTCCAAGTTGTATGGTTTAACATCTTTCAGATATGTGCCCAAGAGTAGTATAGCTAGATCTTGAGGTTGGACTATTCCTACTTTTCTGAGAAAGCACCAGATTGATTTCCAAAGTGGTTGTACAAGGTTACATTCCCACCAGCAATGGAGGAGGGTTCCCCTTTCTCCACACCTTCTCCAGCATGGGTCATCCCTTGAGTTTTTGATCTTTGCCATTCTAATGAGTGTAAGATAGACTCTCAGAGTTGTTTTGATTTGCATTTCCCTAATGACTAAGGACTTTGAGCATTTCTTTAAGGGTTTTTCTGCCATTTGATATTCCTCTGTTTAGAATTCTGTTTAGCTTTGTACCCCATTTTTTAATTGGATTACTTGATTTGTTGCTGTTTAACCTCTTGAGTTCTTTATATATTCTTAATATTAGCCCTCTGTCAGATATAGGGTTGGTGAAGATACTTTCTAAATCTGTATGCTGTCCTTTTGTTTTATTGACAGCGTCCTTCACTTTACAGAAGCTTTTCAGTTTCATGAGGTTCCATTTATTGATTGTGGCTCTTAGACTCTGTTCTGTTGGTGTTCTGTTCAGGAAGTTGTCTCCTGTGCCAATGAGGTCAAGGCTCTTTTTCTTCTAACCGATTTAGTGTGTCTGGTTTTATGTTGAGATCTTTGATCTACTTGGACTTTAACCTTTTATCCAGTGATAAATATGGGTCTATTTGCATGTTCCTACATGTATATGAGAGGTACAAAATTTGAAATTTAATTCCTGAGCAACATGACTGTGGTCCTGGGTGCAAGTTTAGACAAAGAAGTGCACAAGTTAGACAGACCTGCCTGACCAGCCTTGAGGGCCTTGAAAGATATCATTGCTTGGCAACTAGACCAAATCGCCAGCAGTCTGCCACCCAGATAACCCCTAGCTGGTGACCAAGGTCACAAAGCACTGCTACTAAGAAATAAACACAGGACATGCTAATCGTTTACCCTCCCTAACAGAAACAGATACCCACCAGATCGCCTTGTTGCCTAAAATAACCCAAGACTTGAAAATTCCCCGCTTGTGTTTCTGCCTTTTAAAAACGCTGTTCCCCAGACCTCGGGGCCTTATACCTCTATTTCCACAGAGAGCTTTGAACCCTGTCTCAGGCTTGTATTAAACCCTCATGTATGTGCAGCAGAGATTATTACTGGTGGTCTTTGCAGGTCTCATGAACTGAGCATAACATAGACATCCACTTAGACCAGCACCATTTGTTGAAGATGCTATCTTTTTTCCATTGTATGGTTTCGGCTTCTTTGTCAAAAATTAGGTTTGCATAGGTTTATGGGCTTATTTGTGGATCTTCAGTCCATTGATCTTCCAGTCTGACTCTAGGCCACTACCATGCAGTTTTTATTACTATTGCTCTATAGTACAGCTTGAGATCAGGGATGGAGATACCTCCAGAAGATCTTTTATTGTAGAGGATTGTTTTAGCTATTCTGGGTTTTTTATTTTTCCAAATGAAATTGATAGTGGTTCTTTCAAGGTTTGTAAAAAAAGATTTTGTTGGTAATTTGATGGGAATTACATTGGATCTGTAGATTGTTTTTGGAAAGATGGCCATTTTCACTATGGTAAGCTTACTGATCCATGAGCATGGGAGATCTTTCCATCTTCTGACATCTTCAATTTCTTTCTTCAGAGACTTGTAGGTTTTTTTTCCAAACAGATCTTTCACTTGCTTGGTTAGAGTCACACCAAGGTACTTTATGTTATTTATGACAAAAGTACAAGGTGTTGTTTCCCGATTCTCTTTCTAAGCCTGTTTGTCTTTTGTACACAGAAGTGCTTTAGATTTTTTAAAATTAATTTTGTATCCAGTCACATCACTTAATTTGTTTTTCAGCTGAAGGAGTTCTCTGGATGAATTTTTGGGGTCACTCATGTATACTATCATATCATTTGCAAATAGTGATACTTTTACTTCATCCTTTCCAATTTGTATTTCCTTGATCTCCTTTAGCTGTCTCATTGCTCTAGGTAGGACTTCAAGAGCTATGTTGAAGAGATAAGAAGAGAGTGGGCAGCCTTGCCCTGATTCTGATTTCAGTGGGACTGATTTAAGTTTCTCTTCATTTAGTTTGATGTTGGCTATAGGCTTGCTGTTTATTGCTTTTACTGTATTTAGGTATGTGCCTTGTATCCCTGATCTCTCCAAAAATTTAAACATGAACAGGTGTTGGATTTTGTTAAACGATTTTTCAGCATCTAAGGAGATGGTCATGTGTTTTTTTTTCTTTCAGTTTGTTTATATGGTGGATTACATTGATAGAGTTTCGTATATTGAACCACCCTTGAATGCCTGGGATGAAACCTACTTGTTTGCAGCAGGTGATATCTGTAATATGTTCTTGGATTCAGTTCGCAAACAGTTTATTGAGTATTTTTGTGTCAAGGTTCATAAGCAAGACTGGTCTGAAATTCTCTTTCTTTGTAGGGTGTTTGTGTGGTTTAGGTATCAAGGTGACTGTGGCCTGAGTTTGGTAATGCTCCTTCTGTTTCTATTCTTGTGGAATATAATGAAGAAGAGTATTGGTGTTAGCTCTTCTTTGAAGGTCTGGTAGAATTTTGTGCTGAAACCATGTGGCCCTGGGCTTTTTTTTTTTTTTGAAGGTAGACTTTTGATGACTGTTTCTATTTCTTTGTGTGGGATATAGGACTATTTGATCTTGGATCATCAATATTAACTAATTATCCTCCTTTAAATACTAACTTCTTTGTCAAAAATCGTTGGTTCCTTTGTGTATTTCAAGTTTCTGTTTGAACATTATAATCAATTGATCATTTCTTTGCGTTTGGATTATTCATTTTTTCAATCTAGTTTTCATAGTGTCAGATATATTTATTCACAAAATATAATTTGATATAGCCCTCATATACCACTGTCTCTTACCACTTTCCTCCTCTCAGTAAATCCCTTCTTCTTAATTTCCTCCCTTACTCTAGTGTCTAATTGATTTACCCACTGAGCTTGATTAAGATTATTTACCTGAACCTAAATAGAGGTATATATACTAGAGCAAAGGAAAATTACTAAGTAGCTACACTACTTTCTCTCTCAGAACCCAAGATTTTTTTATAGGTCCTCAGAGACATGTGGAGGTTTATGAGCCCCTCCCTGGTATGTGATGGAATGTTGCTGGGCTTGGCCTTGTTCTGGTAGCCAGTGTTTCTGTGGATTAATGGGTGCAGTGTCTGCGTGCGCTGAAGACAACATCCTACAGTTCTCTTCCAAATCTTGGGACTCTCATTTTTTTTCTATCCCGTCTGCTACAATGTTCCTTAAAGTGGATGATAGGGATGTTCCACTCAGGGATGAGCATGCAAAAGTCTAAGCACTTTGATGTGTTATGAGTCTTCACATTAACCTTTGCCACAGCAAGTGTAAACTTCTCTGACAAAGGCTGAGAGTATCACTATTCTAGGGGTATAAACATAAATATTTGGGAGACAGTTTAACATCATGTCCACACAAAAATAAGAGTATCAGTTTTCTCCCTGGCACCTGTGATGTCCCAGCTGTATTTTGACCAGGTTTAAATTACCTGGGATGTATTTCTTCAGTTGAGCAGGTCTCCGATTCAATCAGAACGTTTTCGGCTACTACCATGAAAGTCATACCAAAATGGCACCAGGGGTCATATCTTGCTGGAAGGATGGTTTTGTTGTAGCTCACAGGGTTCACAGCTGGGTAAGACCATTTCCTTACTTTCCTTTTCCTGCTGCCTGCATAGAACCTGCTGGCATCCAGAATGCTGGCTATTACAAAAGATGCTTCCAACTCAATTCTTCATTAATTTTTCCATGTCGTGCAACCAAATGTGTGCTTCAACAGCAACAGAGCATTATTTATTTATGGTTCAACTGGTCTGTTTTTAAAGTTAATTACTTTTAGTTGGCATACAGAGCAAAAAGTTGCATTGTAATATTTTATACACATATATAATTATACTTTGTTCTTATTTGTAAGCACAACTGCTTTCCCCCATCCTCCTTCACTATTTTCTTTCTCCTCCTTCTGCTTTTGTATCACACATATGTCATCATATTGTCTTGTTGACCCTGCCATCCTCCTTTTATATATCTTCCTCCAACTCATAGTACCTGTTATAAATTCATATTCTACATACAGACAGACATAGAGAGAGATGAAAAGTTGCATTTTGTATGTGTTAATTAGGGTGTTCATTGCTGTGACAAAACATTGTGACCAAAAGCAACGTGAGGAGGAAAGGATTTACTTCATTCAGGGAAGTCAGGACAACAGCTCAATCTGGAGTCAGGAGCTGATGCTGAGGCCATGGAGGAGTGCTGCTTACTTGTTTGCTTCTCATGGCATATGGAGCTAGCTTTCTTGCACCATGCAAGACCACCTGGGCTGGGACCTCCCATATCAATAAGTAATCAAGAAAATGCCCACAGGCCAATCTTATGGATGCATTTTTCCCATTTGAGAGTCCCCTTTCCCCAATGACTATACTTTGTATTGAGTTAACTTAAACTAACGGAAACACTAGATAGATAGATAGATAGATAGATAGATAGATAGATAGATAGATAGATAGATAGATAGATAGATAGATAGAGCGATAGATTTATATATATATATATATATGGAGAGAGAGAGAGAGATTATATTTTTAATCCTATAGGCTAGAGCCATATCTTCATTATTTTGAATCATGCAGCAAAGATAAAGATAAACTTTTTGAAAATAGATTGACATCTTTCTTTGGCATGCTGACTTATCCTCTTGGTGTTATATTAGTTATTTTTCTTGTATTAGGTATTTTTTCTTAACTGTATGATAAAGCACCTGATGAAGAGCAACTTAAGGGAGAAAGAGTTGATTTTAGCTCATAGTTTGGGGGTATAGTCTGCCATGGTTGGGAAGAAGTAGTAGCAGGAGTATGAGACGTCTGGTCACATTTTGTTCAAAGTCAGAAAGCAAAGAATGGGTAAAGCCTATACTCGGCTCATTTTTTTTTTCCTTTTTATTCAGCCGGACTCACAAGCAAATGGAAAGGGTTTGCCATAACCAGAGCAAGTCTTCACATCTGACTTAAATCTCTCTAAAATTTCCCTCAGATACATCTGGGTTATTCTAATAACTATCAAGAAGACAACACCAACAATTGGTAGCATAAATTTATACTTTGTATAGCCGAATAATATAGCAGTCTTATATTTTTAATTTTATAGATTTATTTGATTTTATATGTAGAAGTGTTCTGTGTGTGTTTATGTGTGTGTACACATGTGCCCGGCTACCACAGAAGCTAGACAAAGGAATCAGATACCTCTAAAACTGGATATATAGATGATTGTGAGGACCATGTATATGGCTACTGGAAACCCGATCATGGGTCTTCTGCAAGCCACATGTGCTCTAAACCACTGAGCTATCTCTCCAAACCTGTTTTTCACTTTGTGTGTGTGTTAGATGGATTTTTCCCTTTTTATATATTTATTTTTTATTAATTACACTTTATTCACTTTGTATCCCCTCATAAAACCCTCCCTCCTCCCCTCCCAATCCCACCTTCCCTTCCCCTTCTCCAAACATGCCCCTCCCCAAGTCTACTGATAGGGGATGTCTTCCTCTCCTTCTTTCTGATCCTAGTTTGTCAGCTCTCATCAGGAGTGGCTGCATTGTCTTCCTCTGTGGCCTGCTAAGGCTGCTCCCCCATCCGGGTGAGGTGATCAAAGAGCAGGCCAATCAGTTCATGTCAGAGGCAGTTCCTCTTCCCATTACTAAGGAGATTTCCTCCTGATTTCTGTCACGGGCTCTCTATCTGGTCTGAGCAGACTTCTGTGTGATCTCTCTCCAGGAAAAGACTTGTCACACAATAATTGTTCTGAAGGGAGTGAGATAGACCTTCAGTGCAGTTTTAATTTGTATTTCTCTGATGGTAAAGGTTGTCACGTAGTTTTTGAAATATCTGTTGGTCATTAGTGACTTAGGTTTATTTCATATAGTTTCAAATTTTCACATTAAAGTATTTGTTCTATTTTAAGTAGTTTTGCATGAAACTTAATTCTTTACATGTGGAAACCCTGTTTTCCCAGCTCTTTTTGTTGAAGAAGTTGAACAGTTTCTAAAACATATCTTTTACACATCTTTGGTGATGATTTGATTTATTTCTGGGTCCTGTATTCTGTACCATTGGTGTATATGTCTGTTTTTGTGTCACTACTCTACTATCTTTGTTATTAAGGCTCTGTAGTGTAATTCAGTATCAGATATTACAATGCTTCTAACATTGCTCTTTGAAACTATTATTAAGTTATTGGCTGTCTACAGGTTTATCTTCTTCCACGTGAATTAATGTACAATTTTTCTAGTCGTACAAAAGGATTATTGGAATTTTGGTGGTCAGAAGCTGAATCTAGTGACCACTTTCTATAATACAGTCTTTTTCCCAGTATTAATTTTCCAAATTTTATGTGTGTGTAAGTGTTCTCTGTCATGGAGTGTCTTGAATTTCTTTCTTCACTGTTGTTTTTATTGTTTTACTTCCTTGGCTATGCTTATTCCTAGGTGTTTCACCACTGGAAGCAATTATGAATGAGCTTTTCTTTTTCAGCAAATTTGTTTTGTATAAAGAAAATCCATTTGGGATGTTAATATTGTAACCTACATTGGTGAAAGCATTTTTGTATGTCTAAGAGTTTTCTGGAGGAGTCTATAGGACCATAAGAATATATAGGGCAATGGTTCTCAACCTATGGGTTGTGACCCCTTTGACAGTTGAATGACTGGTTCACAGGGGTCACCCAAGACCTTCTTAGAAACACAATTATTAAAATTATGATTTATAACAGTAGTAAGATTACAATTATGAAGTAGCAACACAAATAATTTTATGATTGGAAGTCAACACAACATGAGAAACTGTACTAAAGGGTCACAGCCATAGAAAGGTTGAGAACTACTGATTTAGAGTTATCAATGCAACTAAGAATAAGACAACTTCCTCTTTTACTCTTTATGTCTATTTTAAATTTCTCTTGTGATTTTGCTTTATCTAAGCCTTCAAATACTTTATTGACTAAGAACAAACAGATTTGAACACTTACGTGGTTCCTGATTTCAGAGGACATACTTTCAGTTGTTCCGTATTTGATAGGATACTGGCTGTAAATTTGCACACATGGACACTACTATATAAAATTACTGTTTTTCTTTTTTTTTTAATTTATTTATTTTTATATTAATCACAGGTTAGGTACTTTGCATCCCAGGCATAGCCTCCTCCCTCATTCCCTCCCACCCTCCCACTCCCTCCCTCATCTCCCTTCTCCCCGCCCC
>JAQQSO010001297.1:0-15055 GCA_028658305.1 Pachyuromys duprasi
TTCTCCCACCAAGGATCATATATGGATATGGCCTAGAACCCCCACTCAGATGTGGCCCATGATAGCTCAGTGTCAAACTGAAGACCTAGTAAGGGAAACAGGGACTGTTTCAGTCTTGAACTTGATGGCTGACTCTTTGACCCTCCCCCATACATGCCAGGGAGTAACAGACTGGCTAGATCCCAGGGGAGGACATTGCATCCAGCCCTGAGGAGACAAAATGAGCTGGGGTTGGATCGAAGGGGAGGAGGTCCTCCCCTGTTGGTGGGCTTGGAGGGGGCGGGGAGGAGATGAGGGAGGGTTGGGAAGGGTGGGAAGGAATGAAGGAGGGGGCTACGCATGGGATGCAAAAAACCTAACCTGTGATTGATATAAAATAAATAAATTTTAAAAACAAATTTAAAAAACAAAGAAAAATTATGTGATCTATGACACTTGAGGTATGTGCAAGTGTGTCTCTGCGTATGTTATTTGCATCTATGTGTTTGTGTCTGTGGCAAATCTGTAGAAAATAAAAGAAAATAATCTTCTTCAGAAACTTTAATAAGTATTAACAAAGGATAGAGACAAACAAATAATCTTTGATATTTGCCTATAGAATATAATTTTCGTTTTAGTTCTGTAAATTTTGTAGGCTGCTTCAGTTCTAAGAGTTGGTTTTTCTGCATAAATTATACTTTAATTATACTTTAAGAATTAAAACTCCCTTATTGCTAGTGAGATATAAAATAGGAAAACCATTTTAGAAATCTGTTTAGATCTCTTTTGGAAGCTGGAACTGCTCCTGTTCATAAATCTTTCAATCTCATACCTGGCCAATTACAGCCACTACAGTTGTGCATATATGCTCACCAAAGCAACATATTATGTTTGAGCTTGAAACGCTAGGCCACAACTCTAACTCCTCCAAGGCTACAAATAATTGAGACTTTGACCTTTACATACCTATACCTACTTAGAAATACACGTGGCTAAGAACATGAGTAAGCTACAGGCTTCTGACAATATGCATAATTTCACAAATATAATGAACATAGCCACGTATTAAAATTTTTCATATTATTTCTGTAACAGAAACAAGAATCTCTAATATAAAACAAGAAAACTTCTTCAATAAAAAAAAAAGTCAAGATAGTGTTGATATGTTTGTGTGGTAATTTGAATGAGAAATATCCACCGAAGGCTCATGTATTTGATTACTTAGTTCCCAGTAGGTACTGCTATTTGGGAAGTTTATGGAACCTTTAGGAGTCTGGACCTTGATAAAGCAAGTGCATGGTGGGGATAGACTTTAAGAGTTTATAGCCTCTCTCCTCTTACTGTTCTCTCTCTCACTCTGCTTCCTGAGGACAGATGGATGTGTAACCATACAGCTTCCTGCTCGGAAGGCTGTCATATATTCTCTACACTTATGGGCTTTATTCTATAGAACTGTAAGACGAAATAAATTTTCATCTTTAAGATGCTTTTGATCATTATATTTTATCACAGCAATAGAAACCTAATCAATAGATTGAAGATGATCAACTACCAGAAAAGAGCATAAAAAATGAAATGAACTAACTTAGTTAGGTTTTTCAGTTTGGATTTTTTTTTTTACTGCTTACTTGCCTGTTTTGGTTCTAATGTTGTTTGTTTGTTTGTACCTTTCTTCTGTTCTTATAAGTTAGTTAATTAACGTACATTTAGTTTTAATTTTCAATAGGCTCTGAAACTCTTTTGCAGGCTGGCCTTCAACTCACAATCCTTCTGCCTACACCTACCTTCTAAGTGCTGGAGTAATAGGAGTACTCTATAATGCCTGGTAATCTTCAGAGCTCTACTGTAAGAATTCTACATATCTTTCTGATATATCAGCAGCATGCATACTCTAATAATCTTGCTTTTCCCTTTAGTTTACCATACACCAATGTATTCTTAAAGCAGAGTAGCAGTCATATGAAAGTATCAAAGAGGATAATGCAAATAAGCAGGATACAAGCATAGTGCTTCTGTGAAAAAACGATGTTCAAAAACTAAGTGACAACTGCTAGTCCGTTGTGGAACCCACTTACAAAGCATGTGCTTTCTTAAAGTGTAATGGAGTATACAGAAAATATCAAGATACATCGTATGTTAGATATTGTCATGTAGTTGTGTGTGTGTGTGTGTGTGTTTGTGGAGAGAGAGAGAGAATATATACTTTTGATTAAGGGTTATAATTAGAAAAGGTCAATATTAGAAGTACATAGTTCCCATAATATAATTTTACAAGGCTGTCCCTGTATTACAATTCTGTACCAAAGATCAAGCTTGATTCCACTTTTAGCTAAATGGAAATATCAACAAAAGAGATCCATATTATCATAAAACATCCCCTGTGTTTATTCATGAGTAATATCAGATATGGCTCACTCCTGATCATAGTCCAGAAGACCTAAGGCTCTCCACCTGTTAAACAGCCTGTATTTCTGTAAACTGTTTTCACAATGAGGAAAGTTAGTGCCTTTCAGTTCAGAGAAGCTTTACAAGTGCATAGATTCTTTAAAACTGTTTTTCTCAGGAACATACTAGCACAAATGTAGTAAGTGGTAGCACTGTGTGTCAGTGAAGACAAGGAATGGAAAGTATTGCTCATTTGTATATTTCCAAAATAATGGGATGTAGATAATAATTAATAGCTATATTTGTACCCCTTGATTTAATTAACTCCAGCTTAGCTGTTTGCAAACATGTGATTTTATGTTTGGGTAAATGTATTAATGTTAATATTAGTCATTAGTACAGACTAAAGAATAAAGGCCACCAGCAAAAGGCAGGGCCCAAGGTGATTCTCAGGTTCTACTTTAGATATTTTACCCACGGAAACCACAAATGCTGTTTTATAACACAAAGTTCTGAAGAGGTAGAAGGAAAAGCAGGGTAGATTGGACAAAGATATGAGTAAAACATAGAATAAGTTTTCCTACTGGGAGGAGACAGGATGAGCTGGGGTAGGATGGAAGGGGAGGAGGTCCTCCCCCGTTGGTGGACTTGGAGGGGGCGGGGAGGAGATGAGGGACGGTTGGGGAGGGTGGGAGGGAATGAGGGAGGGGGCTACGCCTGGGATGCAAAGTACCTAACCTGTGATTGATATAAAAATGAATAAATTACATTTAAAAAAAAGTTTTCCTACTGGAATCCATCTGTGTCAGATCATTATAAGACAAAAAAGCTTGTTGAACAATATGGTTGTGTAATTAAAAACAGTCTCATTTTAAATGTACTTACCCAGGGAAAAGAGATATTAGATAAAACCAAAGAATATAAAAACTGTCCATAAAATGTTTTATTTTGAGATGCAGGTACTCCAAGGCTCTTTATAAAATTAAATGAGAACCGTATAGTACTTGAAGAAAGAGTGTTGAGAGCTGAAATGTTTGTAAGTCTTTAAGCTACTATATTGAAATTCATTCTATATCCTTGTAAGGTACTGTATGATACATGTATGTAATGCTTATACATAATATGTGTGTGCACACATTATAAACATGTATTATACTGTATCTCACAAAGCACATGTATATATATGTAATGACCAAATTAAGGTCTTTGGCATTTCCACCTTCTTTAATATTATTATTTCTTTGTGCTGGAACTCTTCCAGATCTTTTCTTCATTACTAACAGATAGGTTATGAAACCAATGGTGCTATAAAATGAGAGAAATTACTTCTCATATCTATAATATATATCAGTATGTCTTTGTCAACAACTAATCCCTCTACAATTCCTACCTTATAGTATGCATTATTTGACTCTGTCTCTCTATGGTAATTATATAGAGAGATAATATTATATATATATATATATATATATATATATAATTAACCCCACAGAAAATTTCATCCTTCCTTGTTCTTGAGTTTTGCTATCCTCATGACACAGCAAAAGGCAAACTCACATACTTTTGGTTGGAAAAGAAACAAAAATAGTGTAAGTAATTTCTATAAAAACTCAGATGAAAGTATTATAGTCCATGCATCCTGCCCAAAGTTTGACTATGAAATTTTATTAAAGAAGGAGAGGATAGAAAGACCTGGAGGGGACAAGAGGTCCAAAAGGAGACCAACAAAGCCAAAATTTCTGATCCCAGGAGGACCTGTAGATACTGATACCCCAACCAAGGACAGTGAATGGAGAGGACCTAAAACTGCTGCTCAGATGTGGCCCATAGACTCAGTATCCAAATGCATTCCCTAGTAAGGGGAGCAGGGGCTGTCTCTGGCATGAACTCAGTGGTATGTTCTCTGATCACCTCCCCCTGGAGGGTGCAGCCTTGCCAGGCCACAAAGGAAGTCAATGCAGCCAGTCCTGATGAGACCTGACAGGCTAGGGTCAGACAGAAGGGGAGGAGGACCGCCCCTATCACTGGACTAGGGGAGGGACATAGGGGGAGAAGAGGCGGGACTGGACAGAAGGATTGGGAGGTGACGAAGCAGGGGGACACAGTCAGAATATAAAGTAAATAAACTGTAAGAAATAATACATTAAAAATTAAAAACAAAGAAAGGAGGAGGGAGCAGATGGGAAGGTTAGAGAGGAGATGAAAGAAAAATAATGCCATGTTATCATATTATCTGGAAAATATTATCCAGGAGAACATAGTGATACAGATGAAAGAGAGGAACATCTCACACTTGAATCATAATTTATATAATTTCACTGTTCTTCATTGTTGAAAACTTTGTATTAACATATATTTTTTGCACACAATTGTATGTTCGTTGAGACATTTTCTATAAACTCACACAAGCTTCTTAAATCACATATATTTCTTTTTTCTTAAATTTTTATTTATGTTTGCACCATTGAAATGCCTATTGAGTAATATGTACTGAGGCTAAAATAATGTTTTCAAAGTATTAAAATACAAATCACTAAGTGATCATAATAGAATTTCATTTTAAATGAAAATAATCTAGACCTATGTGGCAATTATGAGTCAGTATAAGTTTTATTGTCTATTAAATGTCTCTTTTATGAAAAAGTTTTAAGGATTTAATCAGATTAATAAAATATCAATTCTATCAGCACAAAAAGTATTATATTATCTAATTTACTTCTGCACACACTCATACATGTGTGTGTGCATATGTGTGAAGCAGTAGATTAGCTTGAATATATATATCTACACCCACATATATGTATGTATATATACATATATATCTCAAGAAAATTACATCAGCAAATTAAAAAGATCCCAGGTGCTCATGTTTTTTGTTGTTGTTGTTGTTGTTTTGTGGTATTCTCAGCAGCTAAGATATGGAATCCACATTGGCATTGACAAGCAGAAGAATAGAGGATGACTACAATAGCTTTTTATGACACTAGGGATTGAACCCAGAGTCCTAGACCTGTGCATAGAAGGCAAGAACTCTGCCAAGAGTTCTTCAGCTGTTTTCTTTACTTTCTTTTTGGAGAGGGTCTTCCTAAGTTGCCAAGGCAGTGTTTGAACATGTGATTGTGTCTCATTCTCCAGAGCACCTGGGATTACAAAGTGGTAGCGACAGGGCTTTTGCAACTGCTGTTTGGGGGCTCAATTGAAATTATATTTATTTGGCAAACAGTGAAATGGTTTCAAAATGAGATGGTACAACTGAAATTAGTGTTATCCTAATTCTATAATGACCTTCGAGTTTGGATCTACACCTCTTGTTGCTTAAAGGCAACAATTCACATCACACTTATGCAGATTGGTCACAATCAACAGAATATACATCCCTCAAAAATCTTTATCCTGTATGAATGCTTTCTTTAGGCTGGCTAGAAATGGGGCAAGAAACTGTGGTACATCTATACAATGGAATACGATTCAGTTATTAAAAACAAAGACATCATGAAATTTGCAGGCAAATGGATGGATCCGGAAAAGATCATCCTGAGTGAGGCAACCCAGACCCAGAACAACATGCCTCCTTTATACTGATAAGCATATATTAGCTATATAATACAGGATAACCATAGTATAATCCACAGACCTAAAGAAGCTAAGTAGCAAGGATCAACCTAGGGAGGATGTTTAATTCTCATTCAGAAGAGTAAATAGAACAGATATCAGAAGTAGTTGAAGAGAAGGAACAGGAAGGAACCCTACCATAGATGTCCTCTGAAATATTCCACCCACTAGCGGATCAAAACAGATGCTAAGACTCACAGTCAAACTTCTGGCAGAGCACAGGGAATCTTATGGAAGAGTGGAGGGATAGAAGTACCCAGAAGAGTCAGGAGCTACACAAGAAGACCAACACAGGGCCTCTGAAAGACTCTTACCAGCAGGGTATCAAAGCAGATGCTGAGGCTCATAACCAAAATTTGGGCAGAGTGCAGGGAATCTTATGAAAAAAGGGGGAGTTAAAAAGACCTGGAGGGGACAGGAGCTCCACAAGGAGAGCAACAGAGGGGTCTTTTCTGAGACTGATACTCCAACCAAGGACCATTCATGGAATAACCTAGAACCCTTGCACAGGCGTAGCCCATGGCAGCTCAGTCTCCAAGTGAGTATCCTAGTAAGGGAACAAGGACTGTCTCTGACATGAACTTAGTGGCTGGCTCTTTGATCATCTATCTCCTCCTGAGGGGGTAGCAGCTTTGCCAGACCACAAAGGAAGACAATGCAGGCAGTCCTGATGATACCTAATAGGCTAGGGTCTGATGGAAGAGGAGGAGGACCAACCCTATCACTGGTCTTGGAGAGGGGAATGGGAGATGAGGGAGGCAAGGTATGATTGGGAGGGAATAAGGGAGAGGACTACAGATGGGATATAAAGGGAATAAACTAATTAATTTAAAATTAAATTAAAATTAATAAAAGAAGACCAACACAGCCAACAAATCTCGACATGGAGGGGGTGAAGGAGTTGGGGGTGGGGGGGGGGTGGCAGTGGTTGTGAAGACCCATGCACCAACCAAGAACTATGAATGGAGAGAAATAGGGCCGCTGTTCAGATGAAGGCAGCTTACCCTCCATTTGGATTTCCATTGTAAGGGGAGCAGGGGCTGTCTCTGAAGGACTCTGTTGCCTGCTCTTTGATCACTTGCCCTTAGCAGGGCAGCCTTTCAGGCCAAAGAGCAAGAGGATGCAACTAGTCCTCTTCAAGTTTCAAGGATGAGACTTGATAGGCTGGAGTTAGTTGTTATGGGAGGAGGGGGTCTCCCTTTCTGAGTACTAGGAGATGGGGATTGAGGAGGAGGGGCTAGGAAGGGTAGGACAGAGATAAGATGATAAAGGGGGCTATGGTTGTGATGTAAAGTGAATAAAATTTTTAAAAATTAATTAAAAATTAAATAAATTGGAGCAAAGAGGACTGGGGGTACTTTTCATCAACCCTGCCAGAAAATTGTGCTCAGAGAAGGAACACGAAGGAACCCTATCATAGATGCCCTCTGAAATATTCCACCCACTAGGGGATCGAAACAGAAGGGTCATGTGGGGAGAGAAACCTCATATTGGTTAATGACCACAGCCCTGCTTCGCTAATTAATGTCACTGACTCATGTGGTGTGAAAACACAACTTGAAAGGATCTACACCGCAAGAAGTCAGTTCTGGGTAAGGGAAAGAGCAGGGAACTCCTTATGTAACTAAGAATGGAGAATATTTAATATTCTGTTAATTACATCTTTCAAATCTATAATTTCTGAGCAGGGCAGGTAGGCAAAATCAAATCAGTGCTGCTATGACACAGTGGTTGCAATTTAATTAAAATCCACCACCTTCAGATTACCTCTTATAAGGGCATGTCCTGGAATCACCCTGAGTCTCGGTCTTAACTTCTGGTTTTCTCTTTTAATTACTGCATGCGCTTTTTTAACCTCGACTTTTATGCAATAACTTTAATGGAGCATTTTAATTCATACTACACGTAAAGATGTAGGAATATGGATTTGTATAGATTCATACATTCCTGAACACATATGTATGCACATATTCAAGCATGCATAAAAGGCTTTAAGAATATGTAAAGCTGATACGCTCCTTTCTAGGACATGTTAGCTCTTCATAGGATTCTCACATTCTGAAACTCCGCTTAGATTCTGTGAACTAACTCACTTTGCAGTCACAGTATCAGCATCACTTTCTATTAAATAGAAATATTATGCTATGAGGGTAAACTTCTGGCCCAGAAGCACATGCAAGATAATGAATTAAGTGTAGAGAAGTAGTAAACAGCTCAGTAGCCAAGAATTTGCTTAGTGTAAAGAAGGAATTCTGTTGCAGTACCAGTGGTGAGACTGTATGATTTTGAAACTGTCCTTGCTGGTGTATCAGGGAACAAAGAAATCATAGACGTAGGTATAAAATCCTGGGACTGGCTGGTCTGTGAACTCTAGTTCTGACACAAGCAGCCTAGACAACTAGCACATTCACTACGTACAGGTGAATGTGGAGATGGGTAAATTACAAATGGGTGATGAAGGAAAGAGGCTAGCTAATCCTGATAGTGGGATTTTATAGAGGAGCAGTGCTAGGCTGCAATCATCTATGTGGAGGAAGCTGTGGTTGATGATTTCTGTTACACACTGTCAAAACCCATAATAGGACCAGAGCAAGAGCCTTACCCAGAGCCTTGACATTCCCATGCGTCTTAGGCAATGGGATCCCAAAGATGACATTACTTCGTCAACTATGCACATTCACTCAAGACTTCATCTGCTTCCTGTACCCCAACACCCCAAAACAGACAGATAAAAACACACACACACACACACTCAAGAGTGTGCAGGCACATTATGTAAAATATAGGGAAGGCAAGGAGAAAATAAGTCTGAAAGTATTGAGATAAACTGAAAGAAATTTCTTTAATTATCCACCAAATTTCATATATATATATATGTATATATATGGGTATTTCAGAAAGCATAAAAACCTGCATGTATAAAGTGGTCACAAGTGTATGTGCACATTTATACTATAGTGAATTTATGATAAAGCCTGTTCATTGGACTAATTTTACGTTAGGTAATAGCAAGGCATATGTTTGCTGACTGAGTCTTTTTATACTTCTGTTGTAAAGAATTATAATCTGTTATCTATCATTGATTCTATTCTATAACCTTTGATCAAGTCTCATAAACCATTGTAAAAAGAGGATATAAAATGTGGCATCACTTATAAACTTCACATATCACATCATTTTTTAACAAGCAACTATTACACATGATAAAAGCAGGGTACTTTTTTTTTTTGCAGTCAACTTTGGAATAGCATTGATTGCTGCAGAATTGCCACAGTATTAATTTGAACACTTTCCAATTGTCCTTTCCTTTTTGAGACAGAAACTAGTGTTAGAGTTTTAGTTTATGAGACACATTTAATTTCAGTTGTGTAAAGGAAACAATGGTAATGGCTTTTAAAAATACAGTGCATAGAGTCACAAACAAAGCTTGAATTTGAAGAATTGTTAAACACAGACTCTCTTTTGGGCTGTGGGTAATAATAGAGCAAGAATGCCGTATAAGGCGCTGTTTGTGTGAGTGGGTTTTGGCCTATGAATATCTGTGTATATCTATTTGGAACCCAGAACACACATACAACTTGCTGGAGGACTGTAAAAAAACATTTTATGCAATGAGTCATCCCACAGTCCTCGCTTTGTTGCAGGGCTGTCATTGCTGCACATTAATTTGGATGCTAACTATGCGACCGTGGAAAACATAAAGGCAGAGGACCTTGCTCACCCAAGGAGATGCTTTAAAGGACTCACTCAGTGAAAACATCTGCAGTGCTTATTTTAAATCAAGCCCTCTAAATTACATCTTCAGGGAAAGTAAGCTACTCATTGCATTGAACTAGAGTCTCATCATGAAGCTAGATTAAGAGAGGGAAAAGAGAAAAAAACAGAAATAACCAGAGAGGAAATGAAGAGAGAAAAGAGGAAATCAGGGACCATATGCCGCAAATATCTCTGGGGCCAACAAAGGCATATATGAAAATTTCCAAGGGTAAACGCACAGGTACTGAAAGAAATTACAACAGTCTTGTGTTGGTGTTATAAACAACTGGGAATGTCAGTATGAGAAAAGAGAATAATTGTCTACCAAATACAGTGTTCTTAATCTGCCTCTGGAAATGTCTCTGTATCATTCAGCATGTGAGAGAAAATACAGTGACAGTATTTTCTCAGTGTACAATAAGTGTAAGTTAAAGACGGTACTGTGTTTGAAGTTCTTCGCAGTGAGGTTTGGGGGGACTGGCGCCATTCAAAATAAGACTGTTTCTACAGGAATTCTCAGTGCAATACAGATACTGCATTTTCAGCTTGCTACAAAGCATTGTATAGGCAGTGAGATTGTCAATCAAAGCACACATTATCTAGTGCATGTATGTTGAGGCAAACTTATGGGCTTCAAAGATGGCATGCAGAAAGAGTACATTAAGACATTAAAGTACCCATGCAAAAGTTATTCAAGGAATAATATAGAAATTAATATTTATAGTTTGCTAAAGTTTAATAACTCAGAGGATCAAACTTGATCAAACATATTCCTGTATCCTTGACACTTGTCCTGTCTACATATCGATTAATACAATTCAGTAACACGTGAAATAAAACCACACAGGTCAGCATTAAATTTGCCTTTTAAAAAAAGTTAGGATCTTATAACTTAAGAAGAAAAAAATTCTAAATAAATGCAAAGTACTGGGAAGGACTGGAGAGATGTAGGTACTTGTGTAGATAGAAAACTGCTGTGGATAAACTTGCTAATTAAATGAGACAAGGCATGCGAAGGGTTTCCAGTGTGTCTAACACACTAAATGGTAAGCACTTGGTAGCACAGAATATTTATATTTGGCAAGACCATGTACATAATGTAAGCGACTGAGAAATTTGTAAGCACCGAAATGACTTCCTAGCAGTGAGGTAAGCTAGGAGACAATTTTGTACATGAGTGCACCACATACTACAGTAGCACAGTGACCTTGAGAGCCAATCTATTTCAATCTAAGCTAATAGAATATAATCAGCTGGAGTAGCTCAGTATTTGACATTGCATGAATTCAACCCAGGTCGCCAATAGTTTCACTGTCTTACTGCAATCACTATAACTCCGTGTATCACAACATTGGTCTGAAAATTTATGTTTATGTTCCCCACTAAACAGAGGATCCAGTGTCTGGTACTAGTCCCTTAGACTTGAGAAAGTGTTCTATCTAACTTTCTATGATTTGGATGTGCTCATCTCAAAGGTATGTTGAAAGTTAATATACATTATGGTTATATGAAAACATGAGGCTTTAGGAAGTAGGTAAGCGAGGAGTTTCTTGTCTCCACGCATAGAAAAGTATCATATGGAAGGGTTATAGGAAACGGGTTGTTCTGATGGGTGAGGAAAATGTATAGCTTTCTAAAGTTGGGAGGCAGGGTAGTATTAAATACAGAGGTTTGGGAGATAGAAAACCTTAGAATTTAGTACCCCTCTATTATACTGCATATACTCATTATTTATATTCCTTTCTTGACCTCAAAATTGCTCAACAAGAAAAAAGAAAAAAATGAGAGAGAGAGAGAGAGAGAGATAGAGAGAGAGAGAAGGCAGCATCTACCCTAAAAGGTTTATGAGGTCTTTAAAGGATGGTACCTGCATGGTGTCAGCTTAGCCTGGCAGTAGTCAAAAATATAAATAAATAAATAAATAAATAAATAAATAAATAAATAAATAAATAAATAAATAAATAAATAAAAAGAAATGTAAAAAAGAAATGGTACCTTTTTAATTGTTTTATTATTTTAAGAGTTTACTATTCACAAAACACTGGAAAGATTAACAATTGGAGATATGTATACAATAAAAACTTCATATTGGTTACTTCACATGTAATGGTAATTAAGATGTATAATGTAAAGCAGTTTTTTTCATGTTTGTTTTTGTTTGAATTCCTGATGACCTTGATCCCTAAAATGAAGTTTATTGATGTAAAAGGATGTGGAGATCAAGAAAGAGAAAAACCTGCTCAAATTTTCGCTGGAACCCATTGAAAGCCTGTGAATCTAAGGAAGCATTCATTTGAAGTCATCTGTGTGTAAAAATGCTTTGGTGTGTGTATTTCATTCATGGAACAGAATTTCTGAGGTAGCTTCAAGAAGAGACATTTAACTAATATATATATATATATATATATATATATATATATATATTAGTAATTAGCAATATATATAGTAATTAGTAATATATTATGTGTGTGTTTAAACCTTCTTCCTACAATATAACCCAAACATCAGCATAAAATTTGATCACATAGCTTGATTTGATCATATAGATACTAAAAAACCACAGAAATATGGCAAATGAAAGCAACAATGATAGATTAGTTTTATTGCATTAAAGTCTATAAATTATTTTTCTACTTGTTATCTCACTGAATCCTTCCAGAGGATGAGTTAAATAATTATAGGTGTTATGTCCACTTTAAAGGAGACAGGTCAAACACTTTAATTGAAGTCACAAAGTTACTCTGTTACAGTAGGTACTAAATTTACTATTTTCAACCTTGGTTGAATATAATGGACTTTTCTCCCATTATAACTTGCTGCTGTAATTACGTGAAAACAAGATAGACATTTTAATCATCAAGAATATACTGAAAAAGAAAATATGCATGAATACATCTAGCTCTGCCAGTTCCAAGAAAAAGAAATTTAATGTATTATCAGTTTCCCAATATCAACCAGTAGTGCTTGCATAAAAGATTTGTGTTTGACTTACCAGATATTGCTTATTCATAACAGATTTAACATCTCTACAATTCTCAAGTTCATATGGAAAAAATACCCTGTACAATACCATATCTAAAAACCTAAAAATAGCATATCTAAAACAACCCTGTACAATTAAAGATCTTCTGGAGGTATCTCCATCCCTGAACTAAAACTGTAATATAAAGCAACAGTAATAAAACTGGCATGGTCATATATGCAAAAGATGCTCAAGTACACAACAAAGACATTTGGAACCCCTGCTGGGATGTGGCCCATGGAAGCCCAGTATCCAACTGGGTACGCTAGTAAGGGGAACAGGGACTATTTCTGTCATGAACTCAATGGCTGGCTCTTCGACCCTACCCCTACCCCCACCCCCCGAGGGAGCAGCAGCCTAGCTAGATCCCAGAAGAGGACATTGCAGCCAGCCCTGAAGAGACATGATAAGCTAGGGTCAGATGGAAAGGGAGGAGGTCCTCCCCTTTCAGTGGAATTGGAGGGGGAGCAGGGAGAAGATGAGGGAGGGATGGGGAGAGTGGGAGGGAATGAGGGATGGGGCTATGGCTGGGATACAAAGTACATAACCTGTGATTAATATAAAAATAAATAAAGTACTTAAAATAATAATAATAATAAAAGAAAACAAAAAATAAAAAATTAAAAAATAAATAAGTAAAACTGGCATGGTACTGGCATAGAAACAGACTGGTGGATCAACAGAAACAAACTGAACACCAAGAAATAAATCTGCACACCTATGAATACTTGTTTTATTTTTGTTTTTGTTTTGACAAAGAAGTCAAAACTATACAGTGGTGGTTGTCTAACTGGATGTCTACATGAAGAAAAATGCAAATAGATTCACTCTGTACAAAACTGAAGACCAAGTGTATAAAAGACCTCAATATAAAGCCAGACACACTAAATCTAGTAGAAGAAATAGGAGGTATAAGCCTTGAACTCATTGTTACAAGGGACAACTTCCTGAACAGAAAACCAACAGCACTGGCTCTAAGATCAACAATCAATAAATGGGACCTCATGAAACTGAGAAGCTTCTGTAAAGCTAAGGACACTGTCAACAGAAGAAAACTACAGCCTACAGACTGGGAAATATTCTTCACTAACCTTACATCTGACAGAGGGTTAATATCAAAAATATATAAAGAACTCAAGAAGTTAAACACCAGCAAAACAAGTAAACCAATTAAAAAATGGTATACAGAGCTAAACAGAGAATTCTCATGAGAGGTATATCAAATGACAGAGAAACATTTAAAGAAATGATCAACATCATTAGTCATTGGAGAAATACAAATTAAAGTGACACTGAGATTTCACTTTACACCTATCAGAATGACTAATTTCAAAAACACTATCTAGACAACACATGCTAGATAGGATGTGGAGAGAGAGGAACCCTCTGCCACTGCTGGTGGGAATATAAATTTGTACAACCATTCTGGAAATAAACCTGGTGCTTTCTCAGAAATTAGGAATAGTGTTATCTCAAGATCCAGCTAAAGCACTCATGAGCATATACTCTAAACATGCTCCACCATTCAACAATGACATTTGCTCAACTATGTTCATAGCAGCTTTATTTGTAATAGTCAGAATCCAGCAACAAACTAGATATCCCTCAACCAAGGTATGGAATATCAAATGGCAGAGAAACACTTTGGAAATCAATCTGGTGCTTTCTCAGACAATTAGGAATAGTGCTACCTCAAGATCTAACTATACCACTCCTAGGCATATATCCAAAAGATGCTCAAGTAGACAAGGACATTTGCTCAACCATGCTTGTAGTAGCTCTATCCGTTGAATCTGGAAACAATCCAGATGTCCCTCAACTGAGGAATGTTTACAGAAATTATGGCACATTGATGCAATGGAATACTACTCAGCAATTAAAAGCAAGGAAATCGTGAAATTTGCAGACAAATGGTAGGAAATAGAAAAGATCATCCTGAGTGAGGTAACCCAGAAGCAGAAAGACACAAATGGTATATACTCATTTATAAGTGAATATTAGATATATAATAGAGGATAAACATACTGAAATCTATTGTCCTAAAAAAGCTAAACAACTATCGAAGGCCCACAGCAGGTGTTGATGCAATGTGATTTCTGCCCAGTGCTCTGAATGTCAAAGTGAAGAATTTCAATGAAGCGCAGGTAAACAGCGGGAATAACTATGACTCTCTTAAGGTAGCCAAATGCCTCCTCATCTAATTAGTGACTCATATGAATGGATGAACGATATTTCCACTGTCCCTACTTACTATCAAGCAAAACCACAGCCAAGGGAATGGGCTTAGCGGAAACAGCTGGG